>JAGFMF010011861.1:4555190-4587708 GCA_019455555.1 Galemys pyrenaicus
CAGTGTAAGAGAGTTCCTTTTTCTCCACATCCCCGCCAACATTTATTGTTGCTACTTTTTTTGATATGTGCCATTCTCACTGGGGTGAGGTGGTATCTCCTAGTAGTTTTGATTTATATGTGCGTTTTTTCCAATCAAGTTTTTTTTCTAAGCCAAAAAAGAAAAAGATATAGATAGTACAAATTCAAAAACCTTTCAAGAAGTTAGTGATTACTCCAGTGGTTAAGTGAACTACTGTAACAGTAACTGAATTTAGTCAGCATGTTTTGCAAATTAGCAAACTAAGGTTTTGAAGGACCTTCAAGACAGTATGGAATCAGGTGCCTAGCACTTTTACCATCACACTCACTGCATTACAGCCACAGGTCTTTTCCATTCCTGGGCTTTTAAGGAGGAAAGGAGGGAGAGACTTTCAACACTTACTCCCTGCCATGTCTCTAAGATACCAAGAGTTTAGGGACTCAGAGCATTTTCCCTGAATCCGAAACAGGATCTGTCAGAGAAGTCTTTTTTCCCTCTTATTTATAGGAAATTAGTGGAGACCTTTTTGGTTCAGTTTATGAATACATTAAGAAATATGCAAACTATTTTGAGAACCAAGAATAATGGATTTCACTCAGTGCAGTAAGTGCTAGCCCAAGCCCACATTCTTTAAATAAAAACAGTCTAGATGGGATAACCAGTACTCTAAAATTTTAAATTTGGGTAGTAGTCATTTATTTAAAGTTAGGGTTTTCAGATACAACTTTTTTAAAGAGCACTTAACAACAACTCCAAAAGTTTTATGTGTGTGTATGTTTATAAGTGATGGGTCCTCGAGATGAAGCTCTAAAATTTCTTCTTAAACATATATCATTATCTCTATCTATCTATCATCTATATATTTATAGACACATGCACACACACACACACAAAGTGGAAGATTAAGGTATTTGTGACAAAGACCATTGCCTAGCCAATATCATCCCCTCTTCTTTCCTGATAACAAAACTCTTAAATTGGGCCTCCCTGATGGTGCAAGGGATTAAGTCTCAGCAGTATCAAGATATGAGCAGCCACTGAAGCATGAGTTAAAACCCCACCAGGAGCTAATCCACATGGTATAGCAGACCTCTCCTGTCTTTTCTGTTGCTCCCCTCAGCAGTGTATTTCAGTAGATCTGCCGATTCTGCTCCCCACTATCTCTGGTGAACCTCTCACCCATACCCACCCCACGCCTCTGGCCTACACCCCAGTTCTTATATGCATAAATAAATATAATGAATCTTTTTAAAAATGTTTTAAAAGAACCCTAAATTGTGGTTGCATATATGTGCTCAGTTTTAAAGCTCTGGTCCAGACTCCCTGGCAGATATCCTTTCCCTAGGTAGACACGGTTGGTTTCTAGGAAGGCTATTTTAGAAGAGTCAACTAGCATATTGGCCTACCCTTTTGTCTGCACTCCCTGCATTCCTACTGCCTGGAAAGCAAACATGATAGCTGCACTATTATACAACAGCCACTCTCTGATCACGTGCAGACACAAAGGATAAAACCACAAGATAGAGCCAAGAAAAGAGAAGTAGTGAAGAAATCATAACCCTCAGCACTCTGGACTAAGCCTGGGCTTATATTATGTAAGAGATATTTCTATTTTTTGAACCTCAATTATTTTTTATTTTATTATATGCAGTCACTGGAACATGTGTTCATGAGGTCAGGAATCTTTTCCTGCTATATTCACTGACATATTCCTGGGAACTGACATAGTCACTCAGGAAATGCTGTGGAGTAAATGCAGCATCATGCAGACTAAACTCTCACTATAGTTTTTATAACACTGAAGAGGATAACCTGGAAAACCCCAAGTTTTTACACAGCTAAATAGAGGTTAATAAAATATTGAAGTGAGAAACTCAAAGCAGCTGCCACGCTGGCAAACAATGGTGCAGGAAGATTTATCCAATCTAGGCTAAAAATAGCATGGGCTCTCTGGGAAGGACATGAGCACATTCCAGCTGGGGTAAACTGTTTATGGTGATTTTGACCATGAGAAAAGTTCTGGGGGGCTCTGAGCTACTAGCCACAACTTAGCTAGCAACCCATGACCATCACATTATAAAAAAGTCTCACTCTACCAGTGAGGTTTTCAACGATATAAACGAACACTTTTACTCTGGATTTTAGGGCCCTTTAAGTAAAGTCCTGGTCTAATTTGATCTCTAGCACCTTAAATAATGCCTAGTATAAGTAAGTCTTCCAGAAATATATGACAACATGAATTGAATTGGAAATTTAAGGAATAGGAAACAAGAAATATTCCTATCTTCTCTCTCACCCTTCCCGCTTTATCTTTATCTTCTACTTCTTTCCACCTGCTTCCCCACTCCTGTACTTTCCAAGTGGAGACCACGTTTATTTGGGATTTGCTTGGAAGTAGAGTGAAGGACTGCCTGAAATCCTGTTATTAGAAATGTGTTCCTCTGAGTTTTTTAACTGATTAATTGACCATTCCTCTTTTAAATGCAAATAGGTTACAGGGCAAAGATGATTGAGTTTTAATGTCAATTTGCCCTTTACTTCTCAATTCCATACTTTACCTTGATATTTGTTTCCTTCTATGCAAAATGGAAAAGTTTTGAATAGACAGTCATTCCTAGCTTGGAGGCCTTGAATACTATAACAAGGTTAAACTACTTTAAATATTTCAAAGCCAACAGGAAGTGTATATTTATAATTTGCCACAAAGACCAGCTTAAAAAAATTCTTCTGTTGTTTTTAGTCCAGAATGATATGAATGCTGGGTGATTATGCAAGTTCTTTGGGCTTGTGAGAGTCTTGTGTAAGTGCGGGCTAATTGTCTATGTTGCTCATTTTATGTCACTTAACACTTATTATTTTACTTATAATTTCCTGTTAAAAGTATTAAAATCCTGTAGGAATGTCAAATGATGTAGTCACTGTGCCAAGCAGTACGACAGCTCCTCCAAAAATTAAACACAGAATTGTCATAGGATCTAACTATTCCAATTTTGCATATAGACTAAAAAAATTTGAAAACAAGCACTCAAATGGATATTTATACACCGGTATTCATATTAGCATTACTCACAATAGACAAAAGGTAGAAGCAACCCAAGTGTTTGTGAACAAATAAACTGATAACTAGAAGTAGGTATATACATTAAAAGGAAGGGAATGCTGGGCCTCCCTGGTGGCGCAGTGGGTTGGGCAAGGGACTATGAAGCAAACCGCAACCACTGCAGCATGAGTTCGATCCCTGCTGCCAGTTAGGGAGGGGACCCACATGGCGTAGTAGACCTCTCCTGCCTCGCCCGCTGCTCCCCTCGGTAATGTGTTTCAGTCAGTCGGTCTGTTCTGCTCCCCACTTGTCTGGTGAATCCTCTCACCTCCTGCGACTCTGGCCTGTACCCCAGCTCTTGTGTGCATAAATAAATAAAAGTTTTTAAAAAATAAATAAATAAAAGGAAGGGAATTCTGACACATGCTACAATACAGATGAATCTTCAGAATATTACAAATGAACTTAGCCAGTCTTAAAAGGGAAAATATTATAAATTCACTTATAAGAGGTAACTGGTGTAGTCAGATGTAGAGATCCAAAAAGTAGAATGATGGTAGCAGGGTTAAGGTGTGGGGGCAGTAGGGAGTTAATGTTTCGTGGATATGGAGTTTCAGTTTGGGAAGGTGGAAAATTCAGCTGTAGATGGTGGTGATGGTTATATAATAATGTGAATATACTTAATGCCATTGAAAAATACACTTAAAAACAGTTTATATGGTAAACTTGATGGTATATTTTATTACAATAAAGAAAAATCTTTGACTTAACTAGATGTTAGTCATAATTAGATCAATATTTACTGAGCTTTTGAGTAGGACAGAAAAAAATCTGTGTGTGACTGATATAATCTGAGCAGAGTAGAAAATGTATTTTATCATTTTCCTTGTTTTTTTTGGAAAGATAGAGTTGCTAAGAGACCAGGACTTCAGAATCAGAGATTTAGGATTGGATCTAGGCTTTGTACTTTTCATTGTGTTGTGAGGAAAGTCTAACCTCTGTTTAGTTATTAAGTGCTCTCTCAAATCTTGAGTAAGATTAATAGGTGATGCTGCAGATGTAGACAGACCCTCTTTGATTCTGTAATGCACAAATGGGATAATGGGTAGTTTTATACTGTAAATGGATAGTGGCTCCAGTGCATAAAAATGGTTGAATAAATGGACCGCTCTGGTAGACACTACATAACAATATGGGGTGTGATAAATTGGCCAGTTCAAGTCTCCAAAAAATCAAATCTCCCTCAAAGAGTTATTTATATAATTAAATGAGGTAATATGTTACTGTAAACTCTTAATTTATAGAGGCTATTGGTTTAGAAGAAACTTACTTCTTCAAGGCATAAAACTTAATCTTACTGTTCTTATTTCTCATTTCTATATATTAATTTTTTTTCACAATCACCAAGGAATGAAGATTTCCCAGTGCTGTTAGAACTTTGTTCACTTTTGTTCACTAATACCCTACTAAATTTAGAAAAATTAAAAACCCATACACAAATTTTAAATTACCCTCTAAAATGTTTTCTCTTAAGTTTCAATAGCTGCAGATAACAGAATTTCAAGAATATTGAAAGATAGTATCATTGAGAAATTTTAAATATTTTATAACTCTTAAGTATATCTAATGAATTATGGAACAATAGCCATATTATACATCTAGTACTGTATAACAAATTGTCCCTAAAGTTAGCAGCTGGAAACAACCATTTATTTTCTTTCTCCATGCCACATCACTCACAATCTCTTACAAAACTGCAATTAAGGGGTCAGCTAGGTTAGTCTCCTTGGAAGACTTGACCAAGGAGGATCTATTTCCAAGTTCACTCACATAATTGCTGGCAGGATTCAGTCATTGGGGCTGTTGGACTGAGAACTGTGGGTTGTTGGTTCTTTGCTGGCCAATGGAAAAGTCCTTTAGTTTTTTTGCCAAATAGGCCTCTCATAGATAGTTGACTTTCCTCAGAACTGGGGAGAGTAGGTGAGATGGGAGAGGAGAGTGAGATGGAGAAGAAAAGAGAAAAAGAGAGGGAAGGAGAAAGAGAATAAAAAAGGATGCGCAAGAAAGAAATCTGCATTCCATCACACTTACTATATTCTCTTTGTTGTAAGCAAGTCACTATATGCAGGCTGTGCATTTATCACGTCATCCCTGCATTTACTGTACATTAGTATTACTTCAGATATATGTGTTAATTTGGTATAATTTTGTAGGTTATTTTGTGGGTCTAGGAATGCTCAAATTTTTTTCTGTACAAATTCATGGAAATTTCTTCTTCACTTTAAATCACTTCAATTTTCATAAGAATGCTCTACTTTAAGGTAATGGGGAAATCTATTCTTTCCAATCCAAATATTGTTGATGTTACCAATCTAAGAACACAGGAGAAACTAATGGCAGTAATCTTATGGTATTAATTCAAAGGTATGTTAGACTCAGTATCCTTTCAGTCTAAAGTAGTAGGTTTAAAGTCCAGCAATGCCTCTTGATTCTATCTGCCCAGCTCCCAGCTCCTTCTCTGTTAGCAAGCTTTTGTTATCTCTATTCCTCACTCGACCCAGATTTAGGCCTAGATTTAGACCAAGACCAAGCTTTTCATAGAGCACTATTCTAGATACAGTTGTCTCAGAATTACACAAGATACAAACCACATTAGTCAGAGGTGTCAGAGGTGTTATTCCCTGACATTTTCTTAATTGTCTTTCATTCTCTTTAGAATTGGCTTGGAACTGGCTTGAAAACCCTGGTGAATGTTCTAGAATTAATAGACTTAGAATAACCAGGATAGGGCCTCCCTGGTGGCACAGTGGGTTAAGCAATGCACTATGAAGCAAACCGCAGTCACTGCAAGCACAAGTTTGATCCCTGCTGCCGGCCAGGGAGGGGACCCACATGGCACAGCAGACCTCTCCTGCCTTGCCTGCTGCTCCCCTCAGTAGTGTGTTTCAGTCCGTCTGCCTGTTCTGTTCCCCACTCTGTCTGGTGAATCCTCTCACCTCCTGCGACTCTGACCTGTACCCCAGTTCTTGTATGCATAAATAAATAAATCTTTTTTTTAAAAAAAAGAATAATCAGGATATAAGCCTTATAAAAGTGCTATTCTCCATTTGAGTTTGTTCCACATATCATAAATGGACTAAAGACACATCCCCAGGGGTCCAATGTACTGGAATATTCTTCCCTGTAGTCTAAACCTTCTTATTTCAGAAATTAGGAATCAGAAGCCTGAACTACAGAGGGTTAAGAATAGTCTGTGTTTGAAATAAAAAATCCCGGTAAAACAGAAGGCAGTGAGTTGTTGCTAGATTTTAAATATTCATAAATTTAAGGGTTTGGTTTATAGAGTGAGGTAATCTGTTTTACAGATAACATTTCTATTCTTAACAAATCATAAAAATATAGAAGTCTATTGAGTTAGAAGTGGCATGCAGAGACCTCAGGAATCAAGAATGATTATGTGAGAGTTCTATATTCTAAACATGGTTCAATAGAACCTAAGAAACTTTAATTGGTAAAATATATGAATTATAAAGGAAAAAGCTGACAATCTTACTTAAATTGCTTTTATTCAAGAAGAGTGGTTATGAATGTATAGATAGGAAAATGAAAGTGGGTGAAAAATAACATTTTACACAAAATCAGTTGTAAGCCAATAAAGAAAGAGAATTTAATAGACCACAGGAGATGGTTAGGGATGTCAAAGGTAACAAAAAACTTCAAAAAAAAAAAAAAAAAAGACAGGCAAACACTGTCTAATTTTAAATAGTCTCTGGTTTTACAAAGATGGCAATCAAACCAACTACCTTCCTCTTCTCTTTTTTTGATAGAATGTTTTCTAAATTTCATGTTTTTAGAAAACAGTCCAAATTTAAATATTTCATGGTCAGCAAAATTTAAAATCTAAAGAATATCTGCAATGAATTTGGGATATTTGCATTTTTACTTTAATTTTTAAACAACATAGTTTTACTGATTTTTTTCAGTACTGACAAGTAGTTACTAAAGAATATAAAATTGGGAGTTGGGACATGGAAATATTTATTTAAATTTTTTTATTATTTATTTATATATATTTGACATCAATTGTAATCCCCATGTATTCCCCATCACCATATCACCAGTGCACCATCACCTCAGTCCCCCGTGCTCCCATCGTCCCTCAACCCTCCCCCTGCCCCCACCCCACCAAGTGTCCCCAATTTGTCCTTGTCTTTTCATTTTTGGTTTTTGTGTCTTTATTGTTATTATTATTATTATTATTTTTGTTCTTATTCCTTTCCTTGATCCTTATTTGGTTCCCTTATATTCCTCCTAGGGGAGGAACCATCTGGTATTTTTCTTTTGCGTTCTGACTTACTTCACTGAGCATAATCCCTTCCAGTTCCATCCAGGGACATGGAAATATTTAATTGCATGCACAACATTGGAATTGTGTACTAAATTTAAAGTCAAGCTGATGTAAATGTAATGAAAAACATGAATTTTCAATGAAGTGTACTATGCTTGAAATGTGTAAATACTTGTATATATTGTGATTTAATTCTAACACAAATTAGAAAAATTAGACATTTCCTGAACATATAGAAAAATTTTTGCTTTGAAATTTTGTGTAAAGTTTAAATGTTTAGCACTTGACACCTCTTTTGATATGAATGATTCTATCAGAGAGAGAGAGAGAAATTTTAAGGAACTGGCTCATACATTGTAGCATTGTAAGATCTGACAAATTTGAGACACATCAGTATGAGGCAGGCTAGAAACCCAAATTCAGGCAGGATTTTTATTTTACATTCTTGATGCAAAATTCCTTTCCCACAAAACCCCAATCGTTTCTTTAAGTTCTTTAACTGATTGAATGAGGTCAGTTGCCACACATAAGGTATAAAATATTAATCATTCTACAAAATACCTTCATAGTTATATCTAGACTGGTGTTTGCACAAACATGTGGACATATAAAATTAACCATTACAATGATAAATTTGAGTAAATGTTATTTAGATAAAATGTGATTTAAAATTTTTTTTCCTGGCTGGTCTTAGAGGTTTTTAGTTTACAATTAGGACAATAGATGCTTATGTTTTTTCAAAGGTCTCATAAACTGGAATTCTATGTATGATAATTATCTGTAATTAAAATAAAGGTAATAGAGAAATATGTCTATGATATTTGGGCCTAGGCATCAAAAGAAGATTCCAGACAACTGAATGATAGCTTGTATTTACTTGTATCAATCTTTGCTACTCATAATGGAATTTCAAGATAACCTTTGATCATTCTGGAGAATGAAAGATTGTAGTTTGTATAAGGTTATTAGTGAAAGAATAATCTGATTTATAGAAAGCATATTTTTTATACAATAATATCTGAAATAAATGTTGATACTTTGAAAATTGGCCAATGTTTAGTAAAATTATAATAGAATTTAATCATAGATATACTTTGGTTCTCACAATACTAGTATCTACTATCATGATAGAATACACGATCAAATAATCTTACCAGAACACACATTTGAATTGTGCTCTTACAACTATGCATCAAGGCATTGAAAATAGAACAGACTGTTTATAAAAAACATAGGTTTCCATTTTATGTATGTGTGGATATTCACATCCTTATCTTTCTTTTTTTCTGACTCTGTCCAGTTCAGTGAGTTCTAGGGGTTACAGCTCCCCCAAAATGAACAATCCTGTGAAAATGTCTTTCAGCATTTTTGTGAAATGATATATAATATAAAATATAAAACTTATCAATGTATCTTTGGGTTGAATTTTTAGAAGTAAGGTTGCTGGGTCAAAGGATTAGCGTTTATATAACTTTGCTAGATATTGTCAAATTAAAATACCTCATCAGGTATTTTATAATTTTTGAATTCTATCAGAAACAAATGAGTGCCTATTTTTTTTACAGCCTCGCCTATTGAATATGTTGTCAAACTTGTTTTTTTGTCAGCATATTACATGAAAAATAGACTACTAGTATCATTTTAATTTGCATTTACCTCATTCAGTATGTGACTGAGCAATTTTTGGAGGATAGTAAAAGATACCTATACTTTCATGTTTATGAATTGTCTGTTTTTCTATAGTTTATTTTTCTATAGGATATTTAATGTATATTTTTAGAAACTTGTTTATGCAATATAATATAAATGGTAGGCTTTTTTTCCGGTTTGCTATTTTTTCTAGTTTGCTTATGATGTTTTTTGTCATATAAAAATATATTTATGTTACCAAGTTATCTATTTCCTTTTTTACTTTGAGATTTTGAGTCATAGTCCTGAAAGTTTTCCTCACGCCTAAGTTTTAACAGAATTTGCCCATATATTTATCCAGTACTCACATAGTTTCATTTTTTAAATAACTAAATCTTACATCCATTTTGGAATTTTTCGTGGTGCATGGTGTGGAGGAAGAATCCAATTTTAACTTTTCCATATGGCTATGCAGTTATTCCAATACCACTTTCAAAAAATCCTTCTTTCCCAATAATCTAAAAGGCTGTTTTTGTCTTCTACTAAATTTTCATATGTAACTGGATCTATTTTAGGACTTCCCATTCTGTCTCATTGACTTGTCTATTTATTCATGAACCAGCACTATTAATTCTAGAGGACTCTGTCTCGTAACAACTGTAGTGTCAAAGAAAATAACTATGATGCCTGTTCCAGACAGAGTCACAGGTACTATTCCTATGCAGTGATGTCAGCCAAAGCTGCTGGTCTCTGAAGACTTTTGGTTTCTGCTCATTTCTGAGTTCGACCCCAACCTAACATGGACATCATGAGCCCCAATATCTTTGCAAAAACTCAATTTTTGCTTTTGGTAGATTGTTAGTTTCTGTTACTTACACAAAACTCTGTCTATCTTTTGTACATCTTTTTCAGTTTGTTTATCCAAACTTAAGGGATGCCATTAACAGTAAGAATTTTGCCAAAATGAAAAAAAAGGTGACACTTCGACAGTCTAGGGGGATGGTGAGTATGTGGGGACAGCCTGACAACTTTAAATAGTTGAGGCCTTATCTTCCTTCCACAAAATGTGAAGAGAGCTATTCATCTGTACTGCAATTGCTTAAGCTTATTAGGAAACAAAGGGAAATTTAAATATTGACAGCTATGCTTTTAGAAGGAGCGTACCAAGAGAATTCAAAATGAATTTTTATACTGAAAATTTGGGGATATCATTATTCACTCATACGGTTTAATGCAAGAAGAACAGAAGGGCAGATCTCTCTGCTTGCCTGAGGCAAATATTTTTACTCAACTTCAAGTTTATGACAATCTCTTTAAGTGCTGGAAATCCCAATGTTGTGGTAGCTGAAATCCAGTAACTACCCATTTTCAAGCACTTAAAAATCTCAAGAGTAAGATTGTTAGACCCTCCCTGGTGGTGCAATGGGTTAAGCAAAGCACTATGAAACAAACCGTAGCCATTGCAACATGAGTTCGATCCCTGCCACTGGCCAGGGAGGTGACCCACATGGCGTAGCAGACCTCTCCTGACTCACCTGCTGCTCCCCTCAGCAGTGTGTTTCAGTTGATCTACCTGTTCTGTGCCCTGATCGGTCTCTGGTGTATCTCCTCACCCCCCACACCCCTGGCCTGTACCCCAGTTCTTGTATACATAAATAAATAAATCTTTAAAAACAAGCAAACACACCCTTGGAAGGGATTCCCAGATTTTAAAATAAATAAATAAAATAAGATTGTTAGATAATAAACTGCTCTATGAAATCATATATGTATATTGATGGATCCCTGATCTTAAACTTGTTTAAATCTTATCTCTGGAATTAGGGGTTGAGGGAATCTCTAATTATGCAAAACACCTCACATGAATGTCATCTATGCTCACGGCTAAGAGTCTCCATGCCAGGAGCTTGCTGAAGTGGGTGCAGGGAGAATTTAAACCACTGCATAGACAAAGCAACCAAATTCCTTCTTCTAAGAACACAGATATTTTTTGGAGGATTAAGAAATCTAAGACATGGTTTTATATTAGCACTTTAACATAAGTTATGAAATCAATGGCAAACTTTAAGACAAAACGGTATCAAACAAACCTCAACGATGTTCAATCTTGTTGACTTTACCCTGGTTATTACCCAAAACTTCACACTCTCTGACTTCTGATGGGAGTTTTTAGAAACAAATCTACTGTATGTTGCCAAAGCTTACCAATTTAATAACTCAACCTCTTGTCAACCTTCTTTTAACTTTAACTAACTGTTGGATGAATTGGTTTCTTATTCTTCCCCTAGAACAAAGAAAGCAGGTTGTTTAATATTTTCTGATAAGACGATCTACCCCTTTATTATAAAACAGTGGATAATGGCAGTGTTTAATAGACATGGACTGGAACCCTGGTCTAGTTATTAACTCCTTGTCTGATATTGTATTTTCCCCTCTAGGATCCTTGTCTATAAAGATGGGAGACTCGAGCTATGCCTATAAAGTAGTTAGCATTATTATTATTATTGTTATTGTTATTCTTATATTATCATTATTGTTAATTTTCAGTTGGTAATTATCCTAAGACACTTTTGACCATGTTACTAGAAAATGAATTTAGCATCTGATAGTGGTAGCAACTTTCTTGTGAAAGAAAATGAGCCATTTGTCTTGTAGCGTTTCCTAAGTCTAGTTTCTACCCACTGCATTTCCTGAGAATTTTAATCTTTTTTTTTTTTTTTTTATCTTTGTTTTGGTCCTTAGTTGTGGCATCTCGCTCAGTCTGGGATTCTAGGACTTTCATAAAATTCGTATCCTCTGTTTTGGGTCTGTTTTAGGAGACACAGGCTATCCGTTTCTCTCTCTTTTAAGGACATTAGCACCTATTGAAGATCTGGATCCAAACTCATTATGTATTGCAAAATGGTGACATTCTACCTACCTACCACTCTTTATATGTTTTATCTAAAATATTTCTGTAAAGTTCCCTCATCTACTATTTGGTTACCTAGTGATATTTACATGCTTTACACATTTCAATTCAACATAAGAACTGATATTTTAACTGAATACTTAAACACAGCATTAGTGCTTCCAAGGATTTTCAATTTAATCCAATTCAACACATTACTTTATGGATGAAGAAACAGGTCCAAAGAAGTTTTCTAATTAGTTTTCTCATTTCTAAAGCTCACTGGTAGTTATCAGAATCCCAACAAGAGGCAGAGTAATTTGAGGTGGGTTTCTTTACAAAAAGACTAAAATCAAAGGTGTAGATGGGAATAAGGAAATTCAGTGGATGGTATGGGTGGCACAGATACTTGGGGAAGCAGCTTCAGAGCTGTCATTCCTTCTAGATGTCCAAGGACAAGGTGGGGAACTGTCCTGAGACACTGAAAGTGAATCCTGTAGGACCTGCCACCTTGAGATGACCAATGACTTCCTGTTGAGGAACAGAGCCAGCTGGAGTTGAGTCATAGCATCCCGACATCCTTCCTTCACCAGACCCCCTAGTGGATGTCCCGATAGTCAAATCCAGTTGACAAACAGAAAGCATGGGAGCCCACTAATTTTATTCATACAAATTAGTCGCAGGGCAGAAACTATGGGGATACAAATGCATGTAATTCTGGAGGGAAAAACTCAGGAACAAATGAATTCATATACTTGTTCCTATCCCACCATTCTACTGTGTAAACAAATATTTCCCAATATCTACAGATCTTATATTGTAGAAATAATTCATGACCCCAGATGATGTTTGATGCTTCTGGAGGGAAGTTGTTGAATGACTGGAATTACCTTATCCAATTTGGGGGTTTGAGACTGTGTTTCTGAGGTATTCAGATGTCTGGAGACAGGATTGCTTTCCATGTAAGGATTATTTGACTTCTAGTTCATCCTTACTTTTAGGTTATCTCATCTTTATTCTTGTCCTGCAAGGTGTTAAAAATGTGGCTCAGCCTCTCTGCTGTCTAATTCAGACCAAATCCACAAAAATTGCCAGTCCAAAAGTAGCTCTTACTGGAGGTTCACCCTCTTAATCTTTGTTCTCTCTTCCAGACTCTGACCAGATAGTTCCTCCTTGCCTCACAGTTCTTGTATGCCCAAATAAATGTTTTGTCCAACACTCTTAGTCTTCTTCAAAGAGAGAGTTAATCAGAATTACCTAATCTGACATAAACAAAAGTAGAAATCTCTTAATATTTCTCCAACTCTTATGAGGAAAATTTTGTGCTCTTAAGGGTTTTCTACAGCCTGTATCTCTAAGTGGAAACTAGGTGAGCTCTGAATGAAAACATAATTCTTTTTTTTTTTTTAAGATTTATTTATTTACGCATACAAGCACTGGGGTACAGGCCAGAGCTGTGGGGAGTGAGAGGATTCACCACAGACAGAGCGGGGAGCAGAACAGGCAGATCAACTGAAGTACACTGCTGAGGGGAGCAGCAGGCACAGCAGGAGAGATCTGCCACGCCATGTGGGTCCCCTTCCTGGCCAGCAGCAGGGACTGAACTTGTGCTACAGTGGCTGAGGTTTGCTTCACAGTGCGTTGCTTAACCCACTGTGATACCAGGGAGGCCCCGAAAACATAATTCTGACTGATAGCCTTCAGTTATGCTGCCATGTCTCTTCAGTATAAATATATCATGGACTCTTTATGATATTATAATTCTATCATTTAATGACTGATTTAATACTGCCAAAAGCTTCCAGAAAAAACTTGCCATTTGTGTAGCATCTAAGAGATACTTCCTTGGGTTCCTTTTCCCCCCAATGCAAAATATAACAAGTTTTTAGTTCACAATAAGAAATATAGTCCCTTTTATTTCTCAGATTTATTAAGGTAATGTAACCAGGAAGCATTGTATCTGATTTATATTATTTTAGATTTCTCAGAATTGCTTTCATTATATATAATATGTTCTTAGTTTTAATATTACACATATATTTGAATAATATATAAAATTTTGTAGAAATCCATGTTCAATTGCAGTGTATTGCCCAAATTTCAGATTTTGTGGAATAATGTTCTCATAGAATTCAGTGGCAGAGATATAGTCATTGACATGAATATGTATACTTCCATGGGTTTTCTTTTTATTTTGAAAGTCACAACAAACAGATAAATTTAAGAAGACTCTTCTTCAAAGAGAAAGTTGATCAGAATTACCTAACCTGACATAAACAAAAGTAAAGATCTCTTAATATTTCTCCAACTCTTATGAGGAAAATTTTGTGTCCTTACGGGTTTTCTACAGCCTATATCTCTAAGTGGAACCTAGGTGAGCTCTGAATGAAAACATAATTCTGACTGATAACCTTCAGTTATGCTGCCATGTCTTTTCAGTTGAATTAGCAATTGTATTAGTTATTCCAGATGCTTGATAACATTTTTGCTGGTTTTCTGATTAATTTCTAGTCATTTAAAATTACACTGACTTTATTTTCATGTAGCCTGAAATACTTTTTGACGTTAAGGATATACTGCATTCTCATTTATCTGAGTATACAGAGAAAAGAGCAAACCTACCGCCTAAAGCAAAACTAGCTGGCTTGAAGATTCTTACATAGCTCAGGTTTAAGAGCCACCATTTTGCCTTTCAAGAACAAACATGAAAACCCAAAACAGGCAATAATTTTTCTGCTATCCACCACTACTTTGTCATATTAGAAAAAGGCATTCCTTCTACAGAGACAAATGACAAAATCCTCTGGATGATCAAGTCAGAAAAAAAGGTTTTCATTTCCAAGATGAGCACTCAGTGGCATGTGTGGCAAACTGAGGACAGGTGGGATTCCAGCACGCCAATCCCTGCTTGGTGCTCTTTTGCCTGCTCACAGCTTCCACATTTAAGTCATAAATTGATCCATCTGAATTTATGTATATTCGACTATCAGCTATGGAAATGGAAATGTCACCTAACCGAAGACTAAACAGATTAGACCATGCCATTTAGGTAGGGAGAGAGCCTTGGGGCCAATGGAAGCAGTCTTTCAGCATTGCTTTGAGTGTGGGTACCAGTTATCATTAACACTGTTAAAGTTATCACATCAATCCAATGTAAAACAAGCAGGCAAAGTAAGAAAAAAATAAAAACTGTGTATGAAAAAGGACTCTGAAACGATCTGAATGGGAAGCAAATACGGCCTAAAAAGTTATGGTTTTGTAGAAATAACTTTATATATAATCTTAGGCCTTATTTCTATAGTGAAGTGCCCTTTGAGAATCAGGGTGCTCTTCATTTTCCAGATGTGGTCCTAATAAATCTCCAGTGTTTGTTTTGATCAGGATGAAAGCGATGGAAGTTCATCTGCTCCCATAGATTACCTGCTTCCAAGTTGTTGGAAATATTAAAAGTTGAGTATCTTTTAGGAGTCCATCAATATTCTGTTTCAGTATGATCAGTGTTTCACAAAATACCTACTTTCCTAATGATATCAAGTCCGAAAGTAGGTTTGGTTCACATAGATTCCAGTAGACATGAAGAATATAAGGTTTCCTTAGTATAAATTTACTTCTATCGTTTTACAAATCTTTAGAATAAAAGTCCAACGTCATTTTCCTTCACTCAGGATGCAATTGTGTAGCTATTAGGTGTATTTCTTTCCTTTAAAACGCTTTACTACTCGAATCTTTCATCTTTCCTTTCCCCAATTTGAAATTGTGTTTATTCTTCATTTTTTTTCCCCCATAAAACTCATTAGTCTCAGTTCCAGAAGATGAGAAGTCCAAAACCTTTCACTGATTTCCCTAACAGAGTCGAGAAGTTCTCTGAGAACTTACACATCTGTTTTTTGATGCCCAAATAAATACACACTTCTCGATTGTTCTTAAGTAATCTGGGCATTCCCCCTTCCAAGTCCCCGGTGCAATTTAAAAAATAGAGTAAGTCACTTAATTTCCTTCTTTGATCTGGCAATGATTTGCCAAGTCGGGGGTACAGTCCTCGTTTTCCATTGCAAGTATTGATGTGGTTGTGGCGGTGGGGCACTCGGATTTTAAGATCGTAAAGCACTTGAAGTCAATCAATAACTCAAAGACAACACAAGGTACTGGAACTTTTTAAATGAAAACTATCTGGGGGCAGACCTGTTAAATTTAACCTACCACTTCCGGAGCGGCATTGTCACGAACAAAAACACTCTCCTGGTTTAGGCCACCTCTCCAGAGCGTAATTTAAAATCTTCCTGCCGGGTGCCCCGCCGATCTCCCCAGGCCGCCCCAATCCGCGCAACGCTGCGCGCGGTACCCCACTGCGCTGCCGAGCGAGACCAGCAGAGGCCGGAAGGGGGCGCCCTGGCGGCGAAAACGTGCCAACGCCTCTCGGGCCGGCTCAGAAGACCCGGGGATTCGCTGGAGACTTTTTTGCGCCATCCTGCCGTCGCGCGTGTGGCGGGCTTTTGCCTACTCTGGGTCTTCGGGGGAGGCAGCGGAGGGCGAGCCGGTGGCCGCGAAGAACCCTGGCCCCGCGCCGCGCTCCGGGCCGGGCAGAGGTCCGCTCCGCGAGTCGCGGCGTGATCGGTTTCGTCCCGACTGGAGCTTCCCGGCAGCGCCCTCCCCCGGGGCGGGCCCTGACTTTCGGTGCCGCGACGAGTGGGCGGCAAGAAGCCGGTGGCCGCCACGGTGAGACTCTGGAGGCGAGGCTGGCGCTGGGACGCCGCGGCCCCGGCGAGCGGTGGAGCAGCGAGGCCGGGGGAGGAGGAGGAAATCGAGCCGAGGAGAGGGCGCTGCCTCCGAGGGGGAGGCGGATCCTTTAGGCGGCAGCTGCCACTGATCCCGGGCGCAGCCGGGAAGCCTGCCGGCCTGTCAGGTGCCGGCCAGGTAGCTCCCCTCCCAGAGGGCACCTTCTCCGGCCCCTCCCTGGGCTGCCGGCGCGGAAGGAGTCGGGGCTGCGCACTGAGAGAACGGGGCGCACCGCACCCCGAGCGCGGCGCCCTTGAGCCGCAGCGCGGCGCAGGTTCGCGAGTCGACTCGTCGGCCCGCCAAGAGAAGGAAGCGCTGTCCCTTCCCGCTCGAGCCGGCTCCCCACCCCTAGCACTCGACACCCTGCAGCGGACCAGCGGCGCGGCCACGGAGGCGCCGAGGAGGGGCGAGCCGCCGCCCGGCAGCGGCGTCCCTTCGGGGGAAAGGGCGCCCGAGAGGAGGCGGCGGCGCGGCGCGGAAGGCGCGACGCGCGATGGCAGCTGCTTAGCCCGGCGCGCGCGGAGCAGCCCGGAGCTGTGGCTGGCCAGACGGTGCGGCTGGGCCGGGGACCCCGCCGCCGCCCGGCCGGGAGAGATGAGCGCGGAGGCGGGCGAAGGCATCACTTTCTCCGTGCCTCCCTTCGCTCCCTCGGGCCTCTGCGCCGTCGCCGAAGGTGGCAGCTGCCGGAGAGGAGGCACGGCGGCGGTGGCCGAGGGCGAAGAGGACCAGCTGCCGCCGCCGCCGCCGGGCAGCTTCTGGAATGTGGAGAGCGCCGCGGCTCCCGGCCCCGGGTGCCCCGCGGCCCCCGCTGCGAGCAGCGCCGCCCGGTGCAGGGGCAACTCTGCTGGCGGGGGCGGCCGACGGACCACGGTGGCGTATGTGATCAACGAAGCGAGCCAGGGGCAGCTGGTGGTGGCCGAGAGCGAGGCCCTGCTGAGCCTACGGGAGGCGTGCGAGGCGGTGGGCGCCACCCTGGAGACCCTGCACTTCGGCAAACTGGACTTTGGGGAGACCGCTGTGCTGGACCGGTTTTACAACGCAGGTGCGTGTCTGACCCCGTTCCCCGTCCTCCGCGGTCAGGGGACACGCTTCCCCGGGCTGCCACAGGGAGAAAAAAAGCCACCCACGTTTTTCTGAGCAACAAGCGTGCTTCCTACTTATTTACTTATTGCCCCACCTTAAGGGCAGCGAGCGGCCCTGCCTGACTGCTTCTGGCACTCTCCGCCCCTGGGAGCGTGTGCTGCTGTGCGAGAACTCTGTTTTTGCGAGCCCCGCTCACCACCCATCCGCCCGCGGGCTCGTGGGTCTGTATGATCCTCTTAAAGAACTTCTGCTCGTCAGCAGCGCAAGCTATTTGCCCTAATCAGAGGCTCAGTGTCTTGATTTCTCTTCTGCTAAATTGACCCATGTTTTCCTTCTATATATTCCTACGACGGTTTCAGGTGACATTCTCAGTTTGCTCGGTGTGGTGTGGAGAGTACAGAAACCGCGCCACGTACCAGCTGTACGCAGCGTGTCTCTGAATTTGCTTGTCATGTCAAGACCGTCCCAACTCTTTACTTGAACAAGTTTAGTGGCTCTAACCGCCCATTGCTTAGCAGTTTGAACTTGCAGGTAATTGCTTCCAAAAGTGATAGCATTGCAACTTACACTAACCTCATATGATATCTATGTTAGGACTTCGACAAAAGAACCAGGGTCCGTGTTTTCATTATCCCGGTATGCCCCGATGGGCTGGAAGGGTTATGAGTTAATATAGTTTAAAACGCTGATATTTCATCTTAATAAACAAAGGTTAGGTTCACCATTAAAGTGATCGGTGGCATAAGCCATGAAACAGATCCTATCTTTTCAGACTATCACAGATTTCAGAAAATACTAGGTAGTTCTGGTGATTGAAGCAATTAGCTGTTAGCACATGTTAGGAATCACACGTTACTGAAAGCAGCTTTAGCATCCTGTACCACCAAAGTTGAAAATGTGTACATATATTTTATAAGTGAAGGTAGAAACTGTGACTTAAGGGTAGTTTCAAATAATAAGTTTCTTGCATGTGTGATGACATAAAAGGTTCTATATTCCAGTCCTGTTTGCAGTTCTTATTCTCTTCAGTCACTTCAGAACACCTGAAGCAGGCTTATGTCAGCTTTGGATCACAGCCAAAGCTGAATATTTTAAGAACAAGAAGAACTTCTTATTAAGGAAACCAGACTAAATAAACTAGGACTTTCTTGTTCTGGTATTTTTTTACAGTCTTGGTCTTCATAACTGAACATAGATATATCTTAGTTCTTTGGGTGACTTGCTATAAAAATGACATAAACATAACTTTTCTAAAAACCGCGCACTCTTATTTTTGGATTGTGATTCGGATGAAGCTTCAAAGAACTGAAAGATATGTGAGGAAAACACCCAACCTATTTTTATTACACTGATAGATTGAGTATTTTTTATAAGGCTCTATAAAAATATCTTAAACACTACACTAGTTTGAAAGAAAGTTTCTTAGCAAGGCTCACTTACTATTTATTCTCCAAAAATCCATCTCTGGGAAAGGGAAAGAGAAAGACTAGAAGGAACCTGACATTTGGACTGTAGCTCATCTAACTCTCTGAACAAGCCTGTGAAGGAAGTACTTAACTAGCCTTCATAGGTGAGAAGAACAGGGACTCAGATAAAAACTGGTCAGGATTCCACTTAAGGTGACTGACCCTGAGAGGCCTGCCTGGCCCTGCTGCCTCCATTGAACTGGGCTGATTTACTCTCAATCAAGGGATGCTTGCCATCTTGGATCACATGGCAGTGAGCCTGCAGGGCCTTTCGAACCTTTAAGGTATCCTGTGGAGTCCTGAGTGTGGGGTGGGAAAGACCAGTGTTTCCAGGTCAGCTTTGTTCCAAGAACCACTCCTCCGTGGAGTGTCACCTGAACTCTCAACCTTCTCATTCAGCTTGAATATGTGACAGAGTGAAGATGGTGCCTGTTGTGTACAAACTTTTTTGTGAGGGCCCACCAAGCTAGCTGGTAGTGGAACTTTTCTTCTGCTATCTGAGACTGATTACTCTTTTTAGCCCCCTCACCCTTCACCCCATTGGCAAATTTCTCAAAACTTTGGTCACATGGTAAAGTATAGACGTGTATGAGATCTCTCTAACAACTACTCACTGTGCCACCAAGAGCAACCATCAGCGTTAACCTAAACAAATGATTGTGGCTGTGTTTAGTGGATACTGAAATCAAATTTCATATAATTTATAAGATTATTCTTTTGTTTTTCTTAAAACCACTTAAATATGTAAAAACCATACTTAGGGTGCAAGATGTACAAAAGCAAGCCTGGCAGGGTTGGGCCCTTAAGTCTGTGCTGCCCTTTGTTGTCTGTATTCCAGTTCTACTTGAAAGAATCATTATGAAATGGTCGCAAAAGCCCTGTGCCTCAAGTTAGATCTGACTTTATTCTGACTTTCCTTGGAACCATGTACTTGTGAGCAAGGCCTGCAAAATTGAGCAGAGGTGGAAGTGGAGAAAGAAATTAAATGAAGTTTCTGGGATGCCCTCATTTAATCCTGTGAGTTTGCAAAGGCAAGGCAGCATGGTTTATAGAGACAGGGCACTGGAACAGGATTCTTTTCTCACTTAGAGCAAGTAACTTAAAACCCCAGAAAAGAGAAAACAGCTAGACTACTTGCTCTTTGAGCTTCCCTCTAGCTCTCTGATTCAGTTCTCTCAAATTATGTCATTGATACAAAATCGAATGAACTGCTTGCATATAATATGTTCGTGGTCTGAGTAGTTTAGAGTTGGGGGATTGGAGGCAGGGAGGGAGGATAGAGTCAAAGGCTGTGGCTGGGCCTCTGTGAGGGTCCCCTGAATGCCCTGGGCTCCTCAGAAGAACATGTAGACAGACTCAGAGCGGGGAGAATTCAGAGGGGACCCTTGGACTGAGATGGAAGAATAAGCAAGGATGACTTGATAAGGGTCTCAGTATTTCAAAGGGAATGCTGGTGTTGGAATGACTCAACTTATGAGTCAATGAAATAATGTTCCTGAAATCCAGTCCTGGAATGGATATCAACCTAAAGTTAAAGAATGGATTGCAGTTAAAGATTTTTTTTTATCTGTTTCCCATATATGGGTTATTGTTTAACTATAACCTACTTGTTCTGTGACAACACTTATAATTCTCTTATTCATTCCTGTCTGAGGTGAAACTAATTTGCTATCAAAGCTTATATAATAATTCATCAGATTTATATATGCAAGACTAGCAATCAGAGTGGCAAGTGCCAAGAACATCACCTCTTTTCCTGGCCCCTGTATTGTAGATAATACACTTCTATATAAATAAGAGGTATCAATGACATGGAGCTACCCCATTCAGGTAGACAGACCCATTCACTAGCAAGGTCTCAAAAACATTTTTTAGATGGCCCCAGCTCTGTGAAGTATAGCTAGAATGAATCAACTTTATTATTCTCCTATTTTGCTTAGGAGAAAATGGAGTCATAAAGGGACTATATTCCTTCATTCAGGTCGTGGGGTGGAGGCTTTCTGCTTGGAAGCTAGCACTCTCTGTGGGAACAGTATTACAGATGGGGATGAGAGTGAGAGGATCCTAGAAGGAGCTTGATAATTCACTCAGTGCATGTGAATAGTGTGACCCATTCACTGTTTTAAGTATGACTTTGAATGCCCCTATTCTGTGTTAGAATCACTATTCCTTTCCAGATTGTATTGTATCAGTTGTATGTATGACCATATGTGGGAGCATCATCATGTTGGATTGCTAGTGATGAGAGGAGGGGCTAAAACAGGGGACCTTGAGGGTCCACTGGGAAGAGTAGAAGCTGAGCCAGGGTGAAGTAGGATCCTTGAAAGAGGAAGCTGCACAGCAGAGGATCCATTTAACACTTTTTCCTCTTTCAACCTTCTTCCCCTCCTAACCTATTTATTGCCCTCAACTTCCTGCTGATGTAAGACCCAGGAACTTTGCTTTGCTTAAGGAGGGGTGTTTGTGTGTGCTCGCTAGCGTGTCTGTGTCTGTCTCTTTCTGTCTCTTTTGCTCACAGTGGGCCCACGATTAAATAGACTACCTGCTTCCCCTTTTCCTGCTACCAGCCATTTCATCCCCCTGGGTCTTTAGTCTGACTCTCTGTAGATTGCAATCTTACTCCACCTTTCAACCTGTAGCAACAGTGGGTAACAGGAAGGAAACATGCATTGGCTGAAAGTTTAAGAACATCTATATTATGGACCTGCTTGACTTGAGCTCATGATGAAAGACACCAATTTAGGCTGTGTCATGCAGAGGTGTTTGAGCTCTGTGGGCAATGGTTCTATTTGTGTCCTTCGAAGCTCCTTAGGACTTCAATCTGATTAATAAACAAAATTCAAAGCAAGTATAACCCTTGTCTCCTATATCTCTGAGACTGAGAAGTTTTTGAGAGTTTTCCAGTTTACGTCTACATTTTCTGCTTTCAAATCCAGTGAGACTTTCATGGTCTTTCATTTCATACACATTGTCTTTTATACTGTAGGGAGGAGATGAAGCCTTTCTAAAAAGTGCTTTCCATGACTCAGTTGATACTAGACATATGTTTGCCAATGTATGTGTTCTTCCAAGTATGGGTATTAGAAATTGAGAGAGAAAACTTAATAGCCAGCCACTGACTGCCATGATGCCTTTAAAACAAAAGATTTTTTGTTTTTATTATATATCATATATATATATTTCCATTATTGTTCATTTTTGTGCTTCCTCCTCTCAGGTATAGTTCTCACAAAATTCCCACCACCGTTTCTTCTATATAACATCACCATAGTCCCTGTGCTCTTCTCTCCTCTGTTTTGATTCTTCTCCTTCCCAACCCCCCCCACCTCATAGAGTATCACTGATTTATAGTTGCCTATCAGTTTTTTTTTATTGATTATTTTTATCCTGATCCCTTATTTGGTTCTTTTATATTCCTTCTGTAAGAGAAACCATCTGACGTTTTTCTTTTTCCTCCTAGCTTATTTCACTTATTTCATGAGCATAATCCCTTCCAGCTTCATCCATGTTGCTGCGAATGGCATGAGTTTATCTTTTTTGATTGCTGAATAGTATTCCATTGTGTATATATACCACATCTTCTTGATCCAGTCATCTATTTTTGGGCATGTGGGTTGATTCCAAGTCTATTATAAATAGTGCTGCAATAAACATAGGGGTACAGGAATCCTTTTAAATCAATGTTTTTGTGTCCTCTGGATAGAGCCCTAGAAGTGGAAATGAGAAATTAAAATGGGTCATATGGTAGCTCCATTTTGGTAGTTTGAGAAATCTCCACACAGCTTTCCATAGTGATTGGACCAGCTTGCATTCCCACCAGCAGTGTAGGAGAGTTCCTTTTTCTCCATATCCTCACCAACATTTGTTGTTGCTAGATTATTTACTATGTGCCATTCTTACTGGTGTAAGGTGGTATCTCAATGTGGTTTTTATTTGCATTTCCCTGACTATAAGTGATAGTGAACATTTTTTCATATACCTGTTGGTCATTTGTATTTCCTCTTTGGAGAAGTGCCCTTTATTTTGAGTGGATTGTTTACTTTGCTTTTGTTGAAATGTGTGAGCCCTTTGTAGATCTTTGTTATCAGTCCCTATTCAATTGTATGGAGTGCAAAAATTTTCTCCCAATCGGTAGGGTCCCCCTTTGTTGTAGTTAATGTCTCTTTTGCTGTACAGAAGCTTTTTAGTTTGATGTAATCCCAGCTGTTTATTTGTTCCTTCACTCTCTTTACTTTGGGGAACGAGTCTTTAAGGATGTTACTGAGATGTATGTCTGGTAGTGTTTTGTCTATATTTTCTTCTATATATTTTATGGTTTGAGGTTTTATGTTCAATTCTTTTATCCATTTTGAGTTGGTTTTTGTGTATGGTGTGAGGTCGTAGTCTAGTTTCTTTCTAATAAAAGATATTTTTAGGTTGACTTAGGTTAACTTAGTTAACTTAGTTAACCTTAGTTAACTTAGTTAACTTTAGGTTAACTTAGTTAAGTATATGTCTTTGTGTATAGTAAATGTTTGGAAGAGTTCATTATTCCTTGTTCTTGTTTCCCCATCCACAAACCAGTGTTTGAATCTCTGGCAGAAACTGCCTTTCAGCCCCTTCCCATAAGAAACCCGACTTGGCAAAACTATGGAAAGAACAAATGGAGACGAACTTATAAGGAAACACTTTGGTTAGGAAGGGATTAAGAAAGTAATCCCAGCAGTGCCTCACACACAGGTTTACTCTAGTTTTATAACTTCTTGCTGGTCAGCCAAGGGGACAGCTCCTCCTCACCCCTGCAAGCCTAGAGCACTGTGCGCCTCTTGTTTTTTTTTTTAATAACTTGTCAGGTAAGGCAACATTTTAGTTTCTCAAAGTAAGCTTTATTAGGAAATTGGGAAAAGGAAAACTCCAAAACACAAAAGTAAATTTGTTTTTAGAACACCATTTTTTCTTGCCCGAGTGCTCGACTGCACAGGATCACGGCAGGTCCTGTTTGCCAGGTGCCTCTTCCCTTTGCCCTTTGTTGCGGGAGACATCATTAGTTGGTAGTTCTGGCCGGTTCCGTTTCTGGGTGAAGTCTAATTATAGGCCTGGTCTCCCCAGTGGATTTGGTGAGTGCCAGGCTTTTGGGAGTGCTCTGCTGCAGGTCAGTTCTCCTCTGGTGGCAACCAGGTCTGTCCTCTGCTTTCTGTTGTAGTCTTCTTAGAGGCTCCTACAGTTCCTGTTTCTGATTTGTGGGCTGAAGTTGGTTCACAGCTTCTTTCTGGCGCCCCGGGAAATTGTTAAGCAGAAAACCCAACGACAGAGCAAGTTTATACCAAACAGGTACCATCTATTTTCACTTTCCAAATAGTTGCCACAAGTGTTCCCTTCAACCACTGACCTACTCTGCCCAGGGCAAGATGATAGTTGAACAGGCAGGCAGTAGGTGGGAGGGGCCAGTGTTCAGGAGCTCATAGCTATGTGGGTGTCAGGAAGAAACTGGGAACCCCTAGCCTGAGGATAAGTATGCCTTAGAAACAGCTTTGCTTTTCTAAAATTTGGATATAAGTAAGTGGAGAATCTGGCTGTATTTAAGACAGACACTCTTATTTTCAGACAGCAAAATGAAATTTGTAACTTTCCCTCGGGGTATCATATTAAAAAAAAATCAAGGCAGCATTATAAATTATTTAAAAATCCACCAGTGATTTTAATGCCTTGTTTTTTTTGCTTGCTTTAACATTCTGCCTTTTCTCTCTGGCGGGAGATGAATAAATTGATCAAAGTATGTGCCAGAGTATTGGAGAAGAAGAAAGGATTGGAGACAAAGGTGATTTTTAATGTCTTGTCTGATTACTGCAAAAACATTTTTAAAGTGAGTAGATCTTTTATTTCACCTTGTAACATTCCTTTTATTTTCTTTTTTAGAAGAAGAAAGCATAAAAACTAAAATATGTGTAACCCAGACCACATGTGGTACTTAGGGAAGACAGACGGGAAGAAAAAAGATTTTAAATGTTAACAGCATCTCCTTTTTAAAATCCTAACAAAGGAGTCTTAGAAGTTACACAAGGTAACAGTAAACATTCAATTACAAGCAAACCCTTTCTGTTACAGTAGGTAATCAACAGGGAGGAAAGTGCTTGCCTTTGGTATATGATTCATACAGGAAGGAAGTTATATTCCTTTGTACAGCAAGTCTCTAAAAATGGTTGTGACCAAGTATATCAATTTTCCCAGCACTTTTTGTCTCTTCGGAGAACTCTAGAGAAACAGAAAATGGGGAAATGTTACCCTGTGACTATCAGGCTGTTAGTCGATTGACTTCAGTTAGATAAAACTAGTATTAGCCTAACCCAAAGAA
The DNA here is from genome assembly GCA_019455555.1 of Galemys pyrenaicus. Taxonomy (NCBI): domain Eukaryota; kingdom Metazoa; phylum Chordata; class Mammalia; order Eulipotyphla; family Talpidae; genus Galemys; species Galemys pyrenaicus. The sequence goes on from JAGFMF010011861.1 coordinate 4,580,775, forward strand.
TTCATCCTCCTTTATAAACCTTGGTTACCCTTATTTCTTATTAAAAACTCATCCAAGGAAATCTATGGTAATCTTTGTCAAAGACTTCTTAATGTCATGTTCAAGTCTGGTAATATTTTACTGTGACAGGTATGAGCTTAGAGCAGAGGCAGTCAGCACTAGCAGTGCCATTCCTGCTACCCAGAGACCTGGGCTCTTCTCCTCAGCTAGGCACTTTCTAATTTATAGTTCGATCATACTGGGGTGAGGTAATAATGTGCAGCTGGATCAAAGTTCTGTGCAATGTAGTCCACTTTTGATCATGTTTTTAACTCCATAAAATAAAACAAATGGGAAAAGGTAACCATATCTGACAGTTGAAAAAAAAATCTCCTCCTTGAATAGGGTAATGGCTTGAGCAGAATAAATCAAGGGGTTAAGTAGGAGCCAAACATTGGTTTTCCAGCTTCCAATAACCACAGTAATTTTCCCACTGTAGCACTCTCTTTGCCTGCAGTGGAAAACATTTCAAAGTACATATGCTGTTGAAGAGGATCAGTTTTAACATCTTCATCGTAGGGAGAATTTTTATGAGGAAGAGTCATAGCAGTGACAATTAAGTTCTGGTCCCCTTTTGCTAACAAATTTTGGTGACTTCTTGTTAATAGTCTTGTAAAACAATCCATCATAAAGCTGACTTTGACATTCAGTCAAGAGGGAGCCTATTGCCTAGCTGATTCCTGGTCACCAGTTGCTGGTGCTGTAAATTGGACTTTCTCCAGGCAAAACTTAGGCTATTTTCTGGGCATGGCAGTCAGATGGACTGCCAAGAGAGAGAGCAAAACAAGCCTTTCTCTAAAGTGAGCCAGGGAGCAGGGCTGACAGCGCAGCTTGGGGACAGTTCCTTTCCTTGGTTCCACAGAACTCATGCTTCCTGAGTCTGATTCTCTTTTCCTTAAGGTTGTATAGCATGTTCCCAGTAATCCTGTTCTGGAAGCGCATATTAATTGCCTGTGGTGCGCTTCTTACTAAGACAGATGTACTAAAGAGTGACAAAAGAGAAGGCATAAATCTGCAGAATAGAGGCTTACAGTTTCTGTTTCCATGGGAAAGACTGATGCTAAGGACGAAGTCAGGAAGAACTACCTGTACTTTCCATGCTTCCCCACACAACTATTTCTATTTTTAAGACATTTTTAAGAAATTTAAGTCATGAGACATTTCAGTTATAAAGTACATGAAATAATGTAAGACACTCCTGCATTCCTAAATATACTAATGGGTAAACATTTTGTCATTTGTTTCACTTCCCTTCCTCCCTTACTCTTTTAGAGAAGTAAATCATTCTGGATAAAATTAAAAACCCCTTTCCACCACATCAACTTTTCTTTTTGGGAAAGGACTTCCTTTATGGGTTGTGCTAAATTGTAATTTTCATAAATCTAAAAACATGGTTCTCTACAAATACAAAGACATGTCACATATTTAACTCATTCGTTTATTGAGAATATCTGTGTGATAGTAACATCAGTTCAAAGAGGAATCTGAAGAACAGATCTTATACATGCATAATCAGGAATGCTGAATGAATTTGCTAGTATATATAAAACAGACTAAAGTGATTCTTTTTTTTTTTAAAGATCTATTTATTTATGCATACAAGCACTGAGGTACAGGCCAGAGGTATGGGGGGTGGTGAGAGGATTCACCACAGAGAGTGGGGAGCAGAACAGGCAGATCAACTGAAGTACACTGTTGAGGGGAGCAGCAGGCACAGCAGGAGAGGTCTGCTGTGCCATGTGGGTCCCCTCCCCACCGGTGGCAGGGATTGAACTCGTGCTGTAGTGGCTGCGGTTTGCTTCATAGTGAGCGAACTTGTGCTGCAGTGGCTGCGGTTTGCTTCATAGTGCGTTACTTAACCCACTGCGCCACCAGGGAGGCCCTAAAGTGATTCTTTAAATATAAATGTTTGGTGTTGTCTTCTCTACAGCATGGGAATCAGTTGTATGTCAGAGAACATGTGTGTGTTTTGCTGTAGATGAGAACTACTCTCTCTTGTGAGACTAATGTCTTGCTCAGTAGCACTGTAATGGCCCAGCCAGTAGGTGGATGTTCAGAACTGCACATCCTTCCAAAATCTGATAGTTCCCAGAGGCACAGCCCTCCATGAAAAGGGTGCCCAGTACTTTCCTTTGCTTAGTTCCAAGTCTTTGACAGTCTTTTTTCACAGAAGGTTGGTCTTCCTCTGTTCCTGTGTTTTTATCAAGTGCTCTTACCTAACCAGATGTAAGGGGTCTGTTATGTTTTCTCCTCAGCGACTCTACTGGCTGAAGCTGTGATTACCCTGAGACAATCCCACATGTGTCCTTTTAACCTTAAATGGGGTTCCTAATTGTGGTTGCTTCAGGTTAGGACATGTGTAAAACTGGATATTAGTATGTCAGTCATGTGCATTTGGGATGTGTTAAGAAGTACAGACTGTGTAGCCAGAACCAAGCCAGAAATATGAGAGAGTAATGGCCAAGTGTCTACAAACCTATCTTCATTTTTACATGAGATAATCATCATTACTAATAGGAGCTTCTGTAGTCTAGACTAGCAGTCTAGCACAATACAGGTTTATTATTTGGAGATGGAATTCCTTATGATATTTTACAGGGCTGGCAAATCATTGTAAAATTCCAGGGCAAGATACATTGCTTTGGTCTTGTCATATAAGGCAAGTCATGCCCAGATGAACAGCATACATTAATTACCACTTGCCGGGTACCTTGCCAGTCACTCTACATGCCAGAGCTTATTCATCCTTGTGTAGCAGATGCCATCAGTGGATCAGTTTTACATATGGGGAAACTGAGACCTGGCATAGCTTATCAACTTTCCCAGGGTCACATCGCTATGAAGAAGCACAGCCAAGTTGAACCTGACTGTCAGATTCCAGACTCTATTCATTTATAACTGTCCTCTTCTGTCTCTCAAAAATAAATTTCTATTTGAGTGTTTAAATTATTATTACAGTCTTCCCATTACTAGACATTTATTCACTACTTACAAGATTCCTTTTTAGGCTCCATATAAAATTAAGCTAAAAGTGCAATTTCTGTCTTTTATGACTATACAGAATACCTGTTGAATTTGGTAACTTAATAAATAATCATTGAGAGCTACCACATGCAAGATGATAGTCTACATAGTAAGTTAAAAATTCAAGGGAATATTTTTAGGAACTTCATAATATGGGTGATTTCATTGAACTGTACATTTGAGAACCATATTTAATACTGCTATCGTAGATGTGAAAATGCACTGAAATTTCCAATCTTATGCAACCAAAGACTGTGCATTAGGCTCCTCCCTCTACTTTTGCATGAAATCAGACTCATACTCAAAATTATTTACTCACATTCCCCATTTTATGGAAAACCTTTAAGATCTTTTGTAAATATTGACTTCTAAGGAAGTATAATTCTTTAATGAAATTTTTTATATGGATGCTCAGAGTTATTGCCTGAGACTGAAGCCTTTTTTCTTAGATACTGTTTTTGTTGTAGTAGAATCTGATCAGGAGTAGTAGAATTTGACCCGTACCTAGTTCTCTCCTATTAACCTTTTCAGGTGAAAAAGTCTAGACTTTCAATAATTGAATATGTCAACAATGTAATTTCAAATTTTTATTAGAAGTAGGCCTATAGCCATTAATAAAATTTTACTGCTAGCTTGTTGATAATTCCTTGCGTATATGGCCCTTAGCAGATTGTCAGTATGAGAATGCCAATTTAATAAATGGCTGGGTTAGAATGAGAAGAATATACAAACAAGTATACAAAATTCCATTTAGGAGGTATTGAAAGCATTGTTCATGCAGAAGCCTATCTGCATTGCGGGGCTACCTCACAAATGACTGAGGTGAAATCTGAACTGCCTTTGAATAGTCTAAGCAACATTTATGAATGTACCCCTTACATAACATTTCTAATTATTTTTGAAACACACACACATTGGTGTACATTAAGTTCTATGAAGGCCAGTCCTTAAAATTTTTAGGAATTGGTTTTGGGAGACTTTGATTGAAAATTCAGATCAAATGAGGACAGGAGGAATTGAGTTACTCAAATCTAACTCCTGATCAGATTCCCATATATACTGGCTGAGTGTTTATTGTTTATATGCAATCAGTAAGAAAAAGTTTGTATAGAATCTAGAGGGTCAGAGAACCTGGTTTTAAAACTTATGGTACCTCTTAGTGTGTGTATGCGTGTGTGTGTAATAAGTTGCAAAGCACAGTTGCTTGGCTTCACCTGGTGAAATTAGAGAACGATGTTGTAGCTTACACGTGAGTTATGACAAGAATAGTTGGCCTGACTTTTCTTGCCAAGCAACTTTGTGCTGCCAGTATTTTATGTGCTTCAAGTCTACTTGGCTGTTGGTAAATCTGAAATAAAATTGGAAGGGAAATGCTAGCCTAGACTTTTAACAGAGTCCTAGACTTTCTTTACCTTTTAAAATCAGTGCTGTAGGAAATTCATTTAATCATTAAATATGACACAACAGATGGGTTACTCAAGAACTGATCCTGCAGTGCTTATTAGAATATCCACCTGCATATCTGCAGTTCCTCTCAAAAAATGAAATTAAGGACTGTCATCATCTTTGCACAGTTATGCTTTTGACTTAATACTTAATTTCTAGGAATATTTTCTGTTTATTAGTTCATTTTGCATATAGTCAAATGAGTAGCACATGTGTTTAAGTACTACTCTTGATTAACTCTGTCACCATCATTGAAGTGACTCAGATTCTTATCATGAACATAGCATGTATACAAAGTTCACTTTTAAAAGTTTTTTTGAATACATGATTTAGACAGAGATACACTAGTTAAGAGTATATTTCTTAAATTGCAGGAGCATTTAAAAGCTGCCAATGAATGAACATTCGTCAGTATTCATTAATGACAAATTTGGAGAATGACTTGCCTAGTCTGATAGGACCTTTTAAAGTTCAGGAAGAATTCTTCTGCTCTTTATTTTTGTTTAAGGCAACAGATGATAAAAAAAAAAGGCATACAGTTAACAGTAGGAATTCATAGGTGACTGAACTTAAATAATTTTCATTATTTAATTTCCTGGTTACATACATAACTGTTTACTATCTGGCTTATTTGGTGCCCATTTGTGAAATCTTTGAGAAGGTAAATCTTGATATCTTAAATGACATTTTCCTACTTCAGTCAAATCTGTTATACTCTTAGAACTGAAATTAAGATACTGGCTGTATGGCCTGGTTTTCCTCCAACATTAAGGTACGGATTTTCACTGTGGTGAAATGTAGGTACATATCAGAAGGAGCTGCCTCACAGCCTCCAAACTTCATGGAGCTCAGGACTGCCTTTAGTCAGGTTTTATAAAAGGCAGATTTCATCTTGTTAAATACATAGGGAACAGGGCCTCCCCGGTGGCGCAGTGGGTTGAGCAACACACTATGAAGCAAACTGCAGCCACTGCAGCACAAGTTCGATCCCTGCTGCTGGCCAGTGAGGGGACCCACATGGCGCGGCAGACCTCTCCTGCTGTGCCCGCTGCTCCCCTCAGCAGTGTACTTCCGTTGATCTGCCTGTTCTGCTCCCTGCTCTCTGTGGTGAATCCTCTCACCCCCCCACACTTCTGGCCTGTACCCCAGTGCTTGTATGCATAAATAAATAAATCTTTAAAAAAAAAAAATAAATACATAGGGGACATTCTTCCTGACGTATAATCTCCTGATTACCCAGGATTGTAGTCTCTTTTTAATTACCTATTACCACTTATTTTAATGAGCAGTAGCCCAAGAAGGGCCAAGTCCCATCCGCAAGTGAGTTCTTCACACAGAAGTGTGATGTGACACTGCTGGGGAATTTTGAAGCAAAATTATTCTGTGGAATTTATCTAATGCCATGCCTGAATCCCTCCAGACCACTGCTGTTGAATAGGTTTGTGCTTTCCTCTGAAAACACCTGATCTGCTGCAATAAATTCGCAGCGGCAAACTAGAAAGCATCCATGATTTGTCTGTTTTCAAATTCCACTTTTTTTGGTTTCTTTTCCTTGGTTTATTTTTCAGGGGAGTAAGATCATGTAATCTAAACAGAGTTCTGTTTAGTGCCAGAGGTTAAGCTACACTTAATTTGGGAAAACTTCTTGACAGCACTAAAGGAGAACTAGCTTACAACTGGGAACTCCAAGGTGCTAATCTACTTTCAGTTTGCAATTACCTGAATTTAAGACTTAGACTGGGTTACAAGCTTCTGATGACTTTATATTTAGTGTATGAGAATTATGAGTCTGGGAGTCTTTTGTCAAGACTTAATAAGTGTCCCTTTTAGCCACAGAAGAAAGTATTGCTCAACTTCTAAACTATTATATGTACCTACTATGTGGTCACCAGAGAAATTCCTTTCTGAATCCAGCATATTATGCATTTATGAACTTGTGCTTAGTATTCTTTTTTATTTAAGGTAAGGCCATTCATGGAACTACTTGTCTTTCTGCTTTCATTCTCTCTTTAAGATTTGTGTAATATTGTATTGCAAGTGTATGTCAGTAAACTCTATCCATTATCTCATAAAATAACCCTTCTAAAGCTATTAAATAACTCAGTTTGTTCTAAGATTCCATATTCAGTGCGTACTTGATTCTTTGGGGTCTGGTTTTTTTAAAAAAGTGTTGCTGCATAAGTCTTGCATCATATGTGCAATGACTAAGAAGAAACAACTGAGAAAGTCAAGTCCAATATTATAGGACAATGAGAAATCCTTTGTTAAAGATGTCTGACATAGAAGGAATAGTTTCAGGCACTTTAAAGAATCGTTAAATTGGGCATCCCTGGTGGTGCAGTGGGTTAAGCAACACACTATGAAGCAAACCGCAGCCACTGCAGCACGAGTTCGATCCCTGCTGCCGGCCAGGGAGGGGACCCAC
>JAGFMF010011861.1:4587760-4697186 GCA_019455555.1 Galemys pyrenaicus
CTTCCGTTGATCTGCCTGTTCTGCTCCCTGCTCTCTGTGGTGAATCCTCTCACCCCCCCACACCTCTGGCCTGTACCCCAGTGCTTGTATGCATAAATGGGTAAATCTTTAAAAAAAAAAAAAAAAGAATCGTTAAATTATAATTCCATGTTGCTTTTCCTTGTCTGTCTTGTTTGTCCTGTATCTCTAGGGCCTAATATAGTGCTTGGCAAGTAGTTGATACTTGATACACACTGATGGATTGAAAGCATGAATATTGCACTTTCCCTTCCTGATGTTTTAGTTTTGGGTTTTGATGTGTGCTTTTCCTACTTAAGTGTGTGTTAAGCTCCTACGTGGCAAAATCACATGTAGGAGATTTTGGCAACTTCCCAGGCCTTCAGGGTCAGTGCTTGGCCTCTAGACCACGCTTGGCACTTACAAATGAAAATTCAGTGATATCAGCCCTTCTCTTGAGGGGTATAAGAGAGCAGAAGAGCAGCCTGTGAACATATGGTAGGTTGTTATGATTATTTTTCTGGAGGTTTGTAGGAGGTGCCTTGAGAATGCAAATGATGGGAAGAAAGGAGTATGGAGATTGGTTTAGGCTTTAGACAGGAGGTGACATTTCAATTGGATTTTGAAGGATGTTGGTGAAAATACTTCTTGTGTTGCTAGTATTTTAAATTATGAGAATATTCAAGTCTCTCCATAAGGAAGAGATAAAATAAAAAGACGGCCTATGATGAAACCATGAAATTAACAGCATTTAAAGATTGACAGAGGAAGTCATCAAATAGTGAGAAAGAAAAATGATCGGGAGGTAAGGTAGGGGTCAGGGAAGGTTAAGAGAGAAGGGGAGAGAGGAGAGGGAGAGATTGTTAATTGAAAGTGTAAAGGGAATTTGCAGAAGATCAGTAAAGTTGAATGTTCCCAAGAAATAACTGGATGTTGTAGAAAAACAACTGAACCGCTTGATTAGAAAGCCCCTGATAACTCTTGGCGAGCAGTTTCAGCAAAGTCGATGGCTGTGCAGATGTCCAGGGATAGTTTCTTAAGTGACTGCTAGAGAACAACAGGCGGCATATAATGAAGAATATTATTTCAATAAATGTATTGGTGAGGGAAGCAGAAAAAGAAGGCTGGCTCTGGAAGCAGTGCACCCTGTTTCCAGGATAAGACAACGTTGCCTGGTCCTGCCAGTATTCTTGCCTCCAAGACAAGATGAGGTCAGTAAGCCTTTGTTAAGCTTGGTTATTATTTAACTTGTTTCTGTGGGAACGTGGAATACAAATTCCCAACCACTTTGTTTTGGAGCACAATTCTCTGTAAGTGTACTTTTTTCCCCTTAACTATAATTAACAAGGAAAAATACCTTATAGCAGTTAAATATGAGTTCACAATGATGTAGCTTAACTGAGGGCTCTTTATGCTTGAACTCAGTTTATAGAAGTGTAGCACTTGTTCAGGAAGTGAAAGTGCTCATTCATTTAGGAAGTGCATCTCTGACTTGGTAAATTTTCATTCATCTGTTTCCAGTGCTGGATTTCACAGACTTTTGAAACCTAAAGAATAAGACCTGAAACCAAATGCTTTTATTTCCTCAGTCACTTGCAAACTTCATTGCTTGTAACACTTATGATTGAAAACAGTATATTTTTTAAAAAGATCTTTAAAGTCCAGTGCTTTCTCACTTTGTAAATTTACAGTGAGAACACACTTTTTCAAAACTCTGGAGCTTTCTTCGCTGTAGTTTTCTTCACTGTAGCTTCCAAACCACTCCACAGGGGAGGGCTGCTCTGAATAAATTTCAGAAATAAACGCTGACTTAGCTTGAAGTTGTTCTCACTGTCAGGCGCATTCATCCCTATCCCAAGAAGCTCTTCCCCCATCTAATCTGAATGGTTCCTGTAATTTTTGCTGGTGTTTTACGGCTCCTATAGCCTTATCCTTTTTTTCTTCTTCTGAATTTATTCATTTTCTTACATTGTTGTTCATTTTTGTACAGTATTTGGCTTCTTCCCTCGTGTAGTCCCCATAATTCTTCCACCACCACAGCACCCATAATCCATCACCATAGTCCCTTATGCTCTTCCCTCTCCTGTTTGACCCCTTTCGCTCTACCCCTCCCTTGCTGTGTGCCTCAAGAAAGACAAAACTTGTAGGCTGACCATAGATCTGTAGCCTTGTCTTTGACACCTACCATATAGTGAGGAATCACATTACCTGATGTTTCTGATGATAGCCTATAAAAAAAAAAAAAAGGAAGTCTTATGTGCCATACTTATCAGAGTAGGAAATCATTGCTGAGAAACATTTCCTTTCATATACTTAAGGATTACTTCACTAGGGACTAAAATTGCTTGCCCATGAGCTTGCTCTCTCACTCATGCACCCCCTCTCTCTAAAGCAGCATTTCAAAAAAGAACTTATTTTTAAATATTGGGCTGTTGAGCTAGTATAGAATCTTCTTTGATAATTGCTATAATGGTTATTATGGTAAAATGATCAGGGAGGACAGGTTTTGTTATAAAGCTCTAACAACAATGTGGGGAATCAGCTAGGTTTCAGTCCTTTTGTTCATGTGAAATGTTCATGTGAAATGAACAAAATGTATTTTTTGCTGTCCAGTATCCAATACTGTATAATTTAGTGTTTTTCAGTAGATTGATAAAGTGTGCATCATCACCAATATTTAATAATTAATATAAAAATTTTTTTCACCACCTCAAAAATAAACCCTGTGCCCATTTTTTTATTTATTATTTTTTAAAATTTATATATATTTGATGTCAATTGTAATCCCCATGTATTCCCCATCACCATATCACCAGTGCACCATCACCTCAGTCCCCCGTGCTCCCATCTGCCCTCAACACTCACCCTCCCCCCTCCACACCAAGTGTCCCCAATTTGTCCTTGTCTTTTCATTTTTGTAAACCCTGTACCCATTATCAGTGACTTGAGATGTGCCTCTCCACCTAGCCCCTGGCAATGACTGTTCTCTCTGCATCATGAGTTGTCTGTTCTGGGTATTTCATATAAGTGGAACCATATGACATAAGGCATTTTGTGTCTGGAGGCTTTCACTTAGCGTAGTGTTTTCAAGATAAACCCATGTTCTAGCAACTGCCAATACTTCAGTTTTTTTTCTGGCTGAATACGATTCCATTACATGGCTATATAACACATTTTGTTTATCCATTTGTCAGTTGATAGACATTTGGGCTATTTCCACTTTTTTACTATTATAAGTAAAGTTACTATGAACACTCATATACAAGCTTAGGAAGTAGACATATGTTTTCAGTTCTCTTGCTTATGTATATAGAAGTGGAATTTCTTGTTCATATGGTTACTCTATGCTTAATTATTTGAGGAAACACTAAACCATTTTCTAAAGTGACTATACCATTTTGGTGGCACAAATGATCTGTAAGGGGTTCCAGTTTATGCACATCCTCACCAATGCTTGTTTTTGCCTGCTTTATTTTTTTTCCCTAGCCAACCTAGTAGGTGTGAAGTGGTACCTCATTGTGGTTTTGATTTGCATTTACCGAATATGTTGAGCATCTTTTCATGTGCTTGTTGGCCATTTAGATACCTTCTTTGGAGAAGTGTCTGTTCAGCTCTTTTTCCATTTTTAAATTTGTCTTCTTATTTTCACGTTGAACTGGTTCTTCACATATTCTGCAGGCAAATTCCTTGTCAGATGTTTGATTTAAAATACTTTGTCCCATTTTGTAATTTGTTTTTTTTTTTTTTCATTTTCTTCAGTTTACTTTGAGGCATAGATGATTTTAATTTTGATGAAGCCTAACCCATGTATTTTTAATTTTGTTGTTTGTACTTTTGGTACCTCATTTAAGAAGCCATTGCCCAATCTGAGGTCATGAAGATTTGCACCTGTTTCCTTCTAAGGGGTTTGTGGTTTTGCTTTGACACAGAGATCATTGATCCATTTTAAATTAATTTTTATATTCATATGAGTAGGTCACCTTCACTCTTTCGCATATGAATAACCAGTTGTCTCAGTACTATATGTTGAAAAGACCTTTCTTACACCACTGGATCTCCTTGCACTCTTGTCAAAAATCAATTGGCTATAAATGTATGAATTTATTTCTTAATTCTGTTTCATTGATCTATAGGTTTATCCTTACATCACTGCAGCATAGTCTTGAATAATTACACTTTGTATTATTACATTTTGAAATTAGGAAGTATGAGATCTTCAACTTTGTTCTTCTATTTCAAGAATAAGAATTGTTTTGGCTATTTTGGTTTTCTTGTATTTCCATTGGAATTTTAGGCTTGCTAATTTTTGTAAAACACAGGTCTTCCTATTTTTAACTACTGGTATTCTTTCCTTTCTCGTTAAATTTTTTTCCTTCCTGTTCAACTTGCATTTCTTGGCTTTCATGGTCTCAACTTTTGCTTCTTAGTTAATGGCTATTGAACTCATCAGTCATGCATTGTAGAGATTTCAGGTTTTTGACATTTATTGTCATTTATTGCAACCTGGAATAGGTAACTTTTCCTTCCCCTTTCCTTCTTCCTTTCTCTGCCTCCCTCTCTCCCCTGAAAAGGTTGGCTCAGGTCCTGGCCACCTTGCTTCCATGGTTTTATGGTATACCAGATAGGTCCTTGGTCACCTCGTAATCTGTGGTGCAATTTGGACATAATTAGCCACCTTTCTTTTCCTACTTTCTTCTTTCCTTCTTCCCAACCTGACTTCTTCCTTCCTGTAAGTTTGATACTTATTAGAATTATGGATTTTGGCAGTGTCTGACTTCAGAATATATGAGAATCACTTTTTGTCTTTGGTTATTAACTAAAATCTAAATATTTAAATGTGCAGAGTAAATATATTTTCGTAAAAGGGTCATGGTGATAAATTCATCCCTTATGATTTGACTTTTTTTTAAAAAAATTATTTACTTATGCATACAAGAACTGGGGTACAGGCCAGAGGTGTGGGGGGTAAGAAGAGACACCAGAGACAGAGTAGGGAACAGAACAGGCAGATAGACTGAAATTCACTGCTGAGGGGAGCAGCAGGTGAGTGAGGCAGGAGAGTGTGGGTCACCTCCCTGGCCAGGGGCAGGGGATCGAACTCGTGCTGCAGTGGCTGCAGTTTGCTTCATAGAACGTGGTTTAACCCATTGCGCCACCAGGGAGGCCCCAGATTTGACTTCTTATACAACATAGAAAACATGATTTTTGTAAGAAAAACATTTATTGAAAAGTTAATTTCCTGTATCATACTTATACTCTTTCTAAAAGTAATTCCCATCTGTAAAAATTTCCAAGGGGAGTGATTTAACACTCTGCTTTGCAGGCTCAGTGTCTTAGTATTAAGATAATAATACTTCACTAGGTGAAGAAATGGAGTTTATTATAGATTTTAATGGCCCAGTACAGCCTTACATTGTTTGAATTGAAACTTTCTCTGAAATGTTACCTTAATTTGGTAGATCACATTGACTTCCTGTTTGCTCTATAAATCTTTTGATGACCTCTGTCCCCAATTATATATTCCAACTTGTCCAGTTTCTTTGGGCCAGATATCCTAATACCTAGTAACCTAAAACCCAGTTGCTGGCTACTAAGACTGGTAATGAAAGGACTGCATCTACACCACAGATAATCTATCAGTTTGTCCATTACCATGGGTAAATTGAAGGAGAACTGCTGTGGTAGTTTGGAACAGCAAGCACACCTTGACCTACTTGGCTGTGAAGTCAGTGGTGCCCAGCTATTTCTGTTTTTGAGTTGCAAAGTGATTCCAGAGGTCATCTTGTGGGTATTTCTTTGCTGAGTTATTTCTTACCCTTGTTCTGAACGGGAAACTCAGAAATTTTTTCCTGTAGTACAGTTTTAAGGTATTTATGTAGCTGGTCTCTGGACTGCTCCCAAGAGTGGGGTGTGGGAAGGGGGGTTGGCTTGTTTGGATCCTGGTTTTTTCTTGTAGCTCCCATGACTTTATGCTGCACGGTATAGATCTTTGCCCACCTCATCACCTGTGATGCAGCTGCAATAGCTTTAGCGTGACAGGGACTTTTTCTAAGAATGCAGATAATCTAAACATGCTCACATTGGGGATTTATATCTTCATATGTCAGAAGATGAGAGAAAAAAGTCATGTCTTCTTGGGTGAAGGAAAAGAAACAATATATTGTGATGACCGAAATTTAGATTGTGGACCCCACAAACCTCTGAAATTTGACCCTACTATTTACTGGCTCTGTGTTTTTACACCGAGAAGGTCAGTGGAATGGCATAGACTGTTGAAATAAAGGTTTTTTAACTATGTTAGTTTTTATTGAAATAAATTTGGTTTACAACACTGTATGACTTAGAGGTACAGGTTTGTACATAGGTATGGTGTAAGTTACCGCACCACACCCACCACCAAAACACCTATAACCCTCCAACTTGGTCCATTGGAACCCTCCCTCTGGCACTTCCCACTTCTGCCCTCCTCCTTGATGGCTTCAGCTCTGATTTCTAAGGTTTAAGTTTAGTTTTGCCTGTACCTCTATTTTTCTCTCTATTCCACATGAGTGAAATCATTCTCCATTTGTCTTTTCCTTTTGACATATTTCACCTCAGTGTATTCCCCTCCAGCTCGATCCATGTTGCCAAAAACTGTGATTTAATCTTTCATAGCTTTTTTAATAGCTACTATTCCATTGGGTAAATATATAAATCTTCTTTTGAAGATTTATTTTTATTTATGCATATAAAAACTGGGATGTAGGCCAGAGATATGGGGTGGGGGAGGGTGTGAAAAGATTCACCAGAGACAGTGGGGAGCAGAACAGGCAGATCTACTGAAATACACTGCTTAGGGGAGCAGTGGGTGAGACAGGAGAGGTCTGCTGCACCATGTGGGTTTGCACCATGTGGGTTAGCTCCATGACTGGAAATCAAATTTGTGCTGCAGTGGCTGTGGATAGCTTCATAGTGCTGAGACTTAACCCCTTGTTTCACCAGAGAAGCCCTATACTACGTCTTCTTAATCCACTCATCTGTCATTGGGCACTTAGGTTGTTTCTAACTTGGCTATGTGAATAGAGTGGCAGTGGACATAGGAGTGCATGTATCCCTTCCAATGCATGTTTTTGCATTCTTCAGATGGAAGTACTTCATAGATCATTTAGCCTGAATTCTTAGCTGATGCATGAATCTACTAAAAGAATTTTAGTTGTGCTTTTATTATGTACTATATTGCCTCATTAATTTGATGGGTGTGAGAGTGGGAATCTCATGATGACTTCTGAATTTTTGTCAAGGCACTGTTTAAATATTCTCCACTGCCTGGGCATTTAAAGATGGTAGAATATGGAGGAGGATGCTAGAGGGGGAGGTCCTAAATGCAGATGTGTGCCAGTGGTGGTGCCCAAAGCGACAGCTTTACAGAGAACTGAGAGGTGGCCCAACAGGAGTTCATCTCAGGTTCTGAGATGTGGTGGAAGGACACATGGTTTAGGGTCAGGAGGGTTGCTTTGAGTTTCAGTTCTGCCTCCTGTATGTTCTTTCTGGCAGGAAACCCGTATTTTATCACTGTTTTGAGGACTCAACTGAGAATGTGAACAAAGCCGGCACATAGTAGGTGCTCAGCCAACAACAATCAACAGTGTTGATTTGTTTTTTTGAGCCATCTGTGTTTCAGACACACCTGTTATCTCATACCTTAGGGGGGCAGCTAGGTTCGGCTGGGTGGTTCTTTCATTTCACATGAAGTTGGTTGGATCTGCAGTCACCTGGGGACTGGGTGGGGCTGGGGTGAAGAAGGCTCATTGCCATGACTGGCTGCAAGGGCCTCAGTTCTCCTGTCACCGACTCTGTATAACCAGGTTGGACTTCCACGGAATCTGCATTGAGAAGGAATACCAAGAAGAAGGAAATGGAAGCTGTCATTTCTCTTAAACTTCGGTTTCAGGTTTCTTAGCACATTACTTTTGCTGTGCATTCTGTGGTCCAAGTAGTCACAGCACCAGCCTAAACTCAAAGGGAGGGGTATAACTCAGTGGGAAAGTGGGCACATGTATGTGGAGGAGTACACAGTTGGTGGTGGCCATCTTTGGAAACATCAGCACGTTCTGAATGTTCTTAAATTCTTGATACGTACGTCATTGGGTGATCTTATTCCATAAAATTTCAGTTTCCACAGACAGGACAGGTAGAATACTTAATGTTAAAATAGCATACTTACACTTTTTGCTCTCCACCAGAATACTCCACCAGTTCTCTGCCTGAAAACTGACCTGTTTCCCCTCACATATTTAGTCCTTTGGAGGCTAAATGGGTGAAGAGAGTAAATAGCTAAAGACTTATCCTGGCAGTGCTTGAAGTGAAGAAGACAGTGAACAGTTTCATGAAGATCCTGTTTCTACATCAGAGACTTCATCTTTGCTAACTAGTTATGCAAAAAAGTGAAGATCATTGCATTTTTTAAACTTATGCAAATTAACATGCATTCTAGACTCATTACCCATGGCAGCCTTGGGAATGAACAATATTTCCTTTGTGCAGTGGGCTAGGCAGCAAGGACTAGGTTCATAGAGAAGACCAGGTGATAGCACTGGTAGCTTAGCAGGACACCTGCTAAGTAGGATAGAGAGGAAAGGTATGTGGATTTATGGACTGGTTTAATTTGCAGTCAATCTGCCTATCCTAGGGGTTTGCCTCCAGCATTAACATTTCCAGAGAGGTACACAGAGTGTACACAGAGTGCTTTCTCTTGGATAATTCCCCTTGGTGTTTTCCCTCCTGTTTAATTCTGCTTGGCTTGGGAACTTGACCAGAAGCTTACTTTTTCTTTTGTACTTTTCATGATCTATGCTGTCCTCCTGCCTTATATTCATATACTAGCTATTTGGGTACTATCCATGGATGACTGAATTAATGAGGAGCATGAGCCAAGTTCTCTCCCTAATCTTTGCCCACCGAACACCTGAGAGTTATGTGCAAACATCAGCAAACAATTCTTGGCAGTGTATCTTATCAAATGTACTGTTTATATTTGGAAAAAGCATGGGTTCTTCTACTTAGTGAACAAGATGTTTCCAGCTTTAACCATACAGAAGTCCGAGTTCTATTGTTCTGTTTGCTCCTTCCCATACCCAATACCTTCCCTATTTACTACTCAAGTCTCTTTCTTCCAACTTCTTTTCTGGCTGAGACTTTGTTATAAAAGTAATTGACAGCATTGTACCCTCCTAAAATTAGAAAGAAAAAAAAAACATTTACATGGTTTTCTTTTAAATCATGACTTTAAATTTTTTAAAAATTTATTTATTTATGCATACAAGAGCTAGGGTACAGGCCAGTGTCATGGGAGGTGAGAGGGTTCACCAGAGACAGAGCAGGGAGCAGAACAGGGAGATCTACGGAAATACACTGCTGAGGGTAGCAGTGGGTGATGCAGTAAAGGTCTGCTGCGCCATATGGGTTCCCTCCCTGGCCGGGGATCAGACTCATGCTGCTGTGCGGCAGATGCTTCACAGTGCCATGCTCAACCCACTGAGCCACCAGGGAGGCCCTAAATCATGGATTTTAAACTGACTGAAGTTTTTTTTTTTTTTTTTTTTCCTTTTTCTAACATCTTGTTGATGCATCAGGACGTTCTGGTAATTTTTAATTTTTGATAGACTGGCTGACTGAGCCAGCCCTCCCCAAATGCATTCATTATATCAGCTGTTGCTTTCAAGAGGACGTTTTGGTGCCTCAGCCTTCTCGCCTTGCCTCGCCATCACTTCTCCTTTATGCTTTCTGAAGGAAAGGGTAAAAAATGGCTTTCTAATCAGTGCCATTTCCTGCTTGGGGCCCCTGACCAGCTACAGGAGGAAACCAAACTGGTTAGCACAACATGCAAATCCTACCCAGGTTCTGCCTCTACCTGCTGTGTCAGTGAGCCCGCTCACAGCCCTGCGACTGGACCTCAGTCTCAGCCTGCTGGGCAGTTCTCTAATAAATCAAGCTCAGAATCTTTCCGTTTGTGTGTGCAAATAGCAATGTATGATTGTTTTTCCATTTTTCCCTTTCAAGTTATATAGTTTTGCTTGATGATAGCGGCTGGAGTCAATGATTTGTGAAATGGGACCAATTATTCTAGGCTCTTTCCTCCTCTCTGCCTGCATTTCACTTCCTAGGGAATTCCTTTGCATCCTACAAGCAGCTCTGAGAACCTTCTCTCCTCAAAACATCCCCACCCAGGCAGTCAGTAACTCCCTTTTGTCTCTTCACAGTTCCAGCTGCTAGCTTCTACTGCAGCTTAAGTGCTAATCTCCCTGCTGGGATTCTTAGATTTCTCCGTTAGGTTAGAGTCCATTTTCTTCACTTTTTTGTTCCTTGTGCTCACCTGTAATAATTATTTGTTGAGTGTTTTTTGAACAAATAAATTTACCAGCAATGACATGAATTAAATCCTGTGAGTTTACAATTTGATCATTTTCATAAGCAATACACCGTGTAAGAGCTATATTCAGACAATCATTTGCCTTTGTCCCAGTTGCTTATGACTAAAAAAGAAAGCTAATCAATATATAAAATGATGTGTGCCTTGGAATTTGGTCAAGGGCTTACTAGTTTTTTAACTACCTTTAAGTCCTTCATTCTGGAGAAGAAATAAACTGTAGGCTGACAGCAACTTTACATACATAATACCACTGACTGTTCTTGGCTGTTTGAGCATGAGTTTGAATGTTCATGCCATTTTATGGCAACTGGAATATCCCAGTTAGATAAAAATTTTGTACTGCTTCTCTACAAGACAACAGAGGGCTAATAGTCCCCTGCATTCTGTATTGTCTCTGGAGTATGTCAAAACAGGATTCAACAGTTGGACAGTGATTATAGCCTCCTCTCCTGGCTTATCGCATTTGTTTGGCACTTTTAGATATGTAAAGACTAGGTCAAGACTAGAACACATTCCCTGGCTCAATAATTTCAAACATACATTAAAAAGTTAGTTTTGTTTATGTTCAGTTCTCCTTAAGTTCTCTTAACTTTTCCCGTAATAATTATAGGTAAATCTTACTTGAAAAGAGGGAATAGTTTATGTAAGGGCATTTTTCTTCCTCATACTTTTAACTTACTTTATGTATACTTTTAGTAAAAAGCCTATTTTAGGAACTTTTTCCTTTTAAGATAATCTTAGGGCCATATTGTTCTTATGTTTACAATACAGATTTTTGCTACTGATTCCTGTCTGTTACCAGTAGTGGGAAATATGGCACTCTCATGAATCAATTTACTCACCTTGTTCAGGTGTCCGGTGTATAGTATTCAGTAAATATTTATTGAATATATGAATAAATAAGGCTTTATAGAGAATAGTTCATTTTCAAAAATCTTTACTTTGTATAGGTTTGACACATCGAATCCTAGGCAAAAGCCCAATTCTTACTGTGAATATAACATGTGCACAAACTCAAACATATTTTAGTTTTCTCAGAGAGATTCACAGTTTCAATCACGCAGAATACACTTAAACCTAATAATTAATTAGTTATAAATTATTAAAGTATAAGCAAAGCTTTAACCTATGAATTTGCCAGTTGGCTTCCTGTTGGTCTTTCTTTAGTTCATTAATTTTTCTAAAGCACAGGCAAAGGAGGGGGAAAGGTGATTTACCCCTAAAATCTAAAGAGCTAGAATGACTAACAACGCCACAAAAATTATTCGATATGCTATTTAAAAATGGTTGAGGAGGTGTTCAGAGCCTATGGGTTTTTAAATGTTAAACAAAATACTACTCCTGCTAATGCTACCATTTCCACTACTGGTCTGACTGTTTGGGGTGCCAAGAGAATGTGTCAGGGAGCTATAAATGTAGTATAAATTCACAGACTATTTTCACTTTGCTTCATTTTTCATTATATATGAAGTTGTCAGGCTTTAGTAAATATTATGGAAATATCATAAAAGAGAAAATTTAACCAAAATAATAAAAATGACCAAAAAGCCTACAGGCCTTGCAGTGCTTTAAAATATTAGTGAAGATTAAATTTGCAGGGGTAAAGAAGCTTACTTTTTAAATACAGGAAGATTATTATTTAATTTGAAGTTTATAGTATGATGTAATGAAACTGATTTGCAGTAATTAAGTGAATATAAAGTCAAATAACATTTGCTCCTAAATTACCACAGAACATAACATACTAAAATATTTTAACAAAAGTTTTTTGTTGTGTGCCTATGTTAAAATAGGCTTCAGTTGTTTACATAAAGACTGTTGCTTCAGTTATAATACTTTTTTATAATACGGTACTACTTTACCACTACAAAAGGTTTAATTTTTAAGTTCTCTATTTTATATCTAAAATATATTCAGATATTTCAAGAAATGAAATCTTTAAGATCTGTTAAATGAGTTCTCTGATTAATGTGTCTAATGAACTTTTAATTTTCCTAATAGGTAAACAAAAAAGGGGGTATCTTGTTAATAGTTAATGTATGAACATTTCACAAATCTGTGGTGCTATCTGGTGAGACTCATGATTCTTGTAGAAATTCTTGCTTCTCAATACTGAAATAACTCCCATGACCTTATTTCTCCATATACTCATTCTTCCTGTAAGTTGTGTTGAAATTGAGGAGCTGTTAGGGTTGTATTTGGCTGGGTTCCTAAGCAATACCATAGTACTGTCTTAGAACTTTTTTTTCTTGAGAGGCCCCACAGGTAGGTAAGTGAAAATAAAGCACAGCAAATTATTTCTCCATTATTAAAGGAGGCTCTAAATGTAAACCTTAATATAATACTCCAGTGAGCCAGACTAGATTCCTTGAAGATTTTCTTATCTGAGCTAGGTAGCTGGAATAATCTAGAAGCAAAGCAGGTCAAAGAAACTTCCCACCAGATTCCACCACAGCACTGATGCATCAGTTTCCTTGGTCTTAACAGAAAACCACAAAAGTACTGGTGAAACAGAAAAGAGCTTGCTTCAAGGCTTAGAGTGAATCTGTTGGAAAAAATCCATGCATGCATTTGAGGAAGTGTCTTTTGGGGGAGTCTTGGGGTAACTCTTCTTGACAAGGTGGAGGGGGAAAATGACACATTATTCATTCACTAGATTGTTAGCACAGTTGAGACTGACTGTTCTTTGATAACGTTCTTGAACACGTGGCCTCCATTCTTGGACTAATGTTCTTTACCTAACCCCTACAGTTGTTTTTTTCCCCCTATCTCACACCATTAGAAACTATCCTCTGATGAATCAGCAGGCTTTTAAATGTCACTGATCTTTATTCACCTTACCAAGAACTAGTGACTCCATTTTTCTTGAAGTCTTGTTCTCTCATCATTTAAGGTACCTGAAATAAAAAGATGGTACCTTAGTCAGTTCAGACTGCTCTAACAGAGTATCATAGACCAGATGGCTCAAACAGCAAACAGGCATTACTCCTAGGTCTGGAAGCTGGGAAAGTGAAAATCAGAATGCTCTAAGATTTGGAGTCTGGTGAGGTCCTGCTTCTAACTGTCTTCTAAATGACTGTCTTTTTGCTGTGTCCTCACAAGGTGTAGACAGCTAGGGAGCTCTGGGACCGCTTTTATGTGGGTCCTAAGCCCAATCACGAAGACTCCATCTTCATGATCTAACCACTTCCCAGAGTCTCCCTCTCCAGGTACTATCACATTGAAGATTATGTTTCAGCATGTGAATCTGGAGGGGCACACAAACATTCAGTCTCTGGTGGATTTTATATGTGCTGTGGGCAATATTCTGAAGGAGCTTATAGTCCAGTTGGAAGATAGATCCTTTCGATGCACTCTGACTTAGCCATGCTTTTCATGCTCCACTCCATGAAAATGTCTTTCAAATATATATTCCCAGCCTGTTCTTCCCTCCTTACTGCCATTTCCATGTATTCCGCAGTCTATTCAATGAACATCTCTTTCAACCTCAAATTTAATGTCATCATCTTGCTTCTGAAGGCTGTGCCCCTTTAATTACCAGTGGTAGTATTTTATCTCCAGTAACTCAGACTGGAATCCTCAGACTCATCTTTGACTCCTTGCTCTTTATCTATCCATTTGTCTAATGAGTGTATAATGCTAACCTCTATGGTTACAGTAGGCCTTATAATCCCAGCTTTAAGGTGAGCTTAGGAGAGGGCTTATCCAGGAAGACAGTCATTAAAAAATATATTTTAAATTATTTAATTACAAGCTAAAGGCTTAAAGGAAAAATAGAAGGACTATGAGAGGGAACTTCCCTAGTCTGAGCTTTAGGCAACATGGTAAGGAGGAATTTCTCATGTGAAGACTTTAAGGCAGGGAAGAGCAGAGCTATGCATGAGGGTCTCGGAGGAAGCCAGGACAGAGATGGGTGAGATGGCTAGAGAAGGAGGCAGGAGCAGAGTTAAGCATGACATGAAAAAAGTGTTGAAGATTTTCAGCCTTTTCCTAAGCAATTATAGAGCTTTCCATACTGCAGGAGAATGCCAGGTTAGCCTAGCATTTTTAAGAAGATGACTATCATGTGGCAAATGGTCTGGCAAGACTTGCATTAGGAGACCAGATGGGCAAGTATAGATAGAAAGAAGTAATAGTAATAGACTCAAGAGGAAGTAGAATTGATAGTATTTCATGACTGAGTGAGTGAAGGAGGAAAGAAAGATTTCAGGGAATACTCTTAGATTTCTAAGATGAGGATCAGAGTGAAGGGAATAAGACTTTTTCCAACATCCAGAAAGTTCCAGGTCTTATAAATGAACTCCTGAAATATGCCTCAACCCTGATTCCCTCCTCCATATTAGCACAGCCACATCAATCCTTCCTCCTATGTGGCTGAAGACCTTTGGTGTTTCTCCCTCCTTTGGTGGATTGCCCCCCTCCCATCCAGTGCCTGGATAGTCTTCTTGGAGCATTTATCTGGACTTGTTACTCTGTTGATGAAATAATTTTGGTGTGTCCCCATTTTCAGCAGATTAATCATTGGATGGTAGAATGCTAAGAACTGCCCTCAAACTGGGTTTTCTAATATTTTTCTCTCCCACCAGCCTGGCCTCCTTGCTGCTTCTGGCTAACACATTCCATTTCCCTACATTTCTGTCTCTGCTCCCTTCAGTGCACAGGCCTGAAATATCCTCCCCCTGTGCCACCCCCTTGGCTGGGCCACAGTCTTTACTTCAAAACCCAGTCTTATTCTGATGCTGAAGAACGATCTACCTTCAAGCATATTTTCTCTGCCTTTCTATTTTAGACTTTCAGACAGGCCTCAGCATTATTTATGTTTATAAGCTACCTGAGGTCTGATTCATCTTTGTATTTTACTCAGACCTAGATCAGTTGCCTTAAGAAAATATAATAGAATATTTGTGGAAGAATGAATAAGGATTCAGTGGATATTTTTATTCGATTCAAGAATAATTGATGTTGAGGCAGTTTACTATGTACATAATCATTTAACACCATGCCTTGCTTTTTATAGCGTTTTAAGATTTCCAAAATTTTCTTTCATCCTTTTAGATTCAGAGGGAAAAAAATCTTGTCTGTGGTGATGTTTACTTGTTGCCACAGAATTTCCCTTTTTCTAATTTATCACCCAATGAGGCCAAGAACAGCCCATGCCCCATCCTTGCAGTCCTGCGTGCTGTGTCCAAGGTGTTTGCACCAACACGATGGTGACCCACCTCCCTAGAAGAGGCACTATTTCTGCCCAGTGCTCACTTCATATAATATATGGGACAAGAAAGTAGGGAATTCAGTATTAAAATAATAATAATAATAAATGACCCAATTATTGTTTTAATAGGTTGATTACTCAGATTTATTGAAATATAGGTTTCTCACATAAGAAAGAATACTTAAAATGTGGTTTTATACTGTAGTATAAATGTAGTCTTTTAATTAAAAAAATGTATAGCATTTATGGGTCCTACTGTATGTCTTATAGAAAAATGCCAATCAATAAGCAAGCAGACAAATAACAAATAATGACCTCTTGTTGGGATAAGTACCCTGAAGAAAAAAATGAGACATTACAGAGCAGAAGTGGGCTAGAGCCAGGGATTGTGAATAGAGGAGCAAGAATGAGAAAGTGGTATGGAACAGGGCCTAAATGAGGTGAAGGAACCATGTACGATTGGGAAGGGATGTGAGGGAGGCAGAGGCAGCAGACACTGGCACTTGAAACCTAATATTTGAGCCATGCAACTCAAGGCTGACTTCTGCCTCACCTCCAGCCACTGTCCCAGCCACACTGAACTTCTCCCCTTTTACAACACTCTGCTTTTATATTATTTCCTCTGTCTAAGTGCCTTCCTCTTCTTCCTTGGGTGAATCACGCTTGCAGATCATAACTGAAAAACCATGTATCAACAACCCCTCCCCCCACACTCCCACCAACACACACCCTCCCCCCTTTCTGCTTCAGGAACAGCTGGTCCCCTTCACCCCTTTGTTTTCTCTGTGCCATCCCTGTTTCTAACACAGCCCTTATTACTTTGGCTCAGAATGGATTTGTTTAAAATTCTCCTCTCTAGTCTAAGTCTCTGACCTTCCATAGCATCAGTACCTGGAGCTTTGTCTGGGAAATGATGGATGCTAAATAATTGTGGGATCCTTGTATGAATGAGGGAGAGAGGGAAGGGGAAAGAGAAGAATGAGAAGAGGGGGAGTGAGAGAAAAAGGAATGAAGGAAGACAAGGAATGAATGGAAAATCTTTCTTTGATAGACAGTGTTGTAAATCAAGATTAGCTTAATAAACATAAAAACAAAATGAAAAAAAAAACCCATAGCAAAAATCTCTCTCTTTGAAGGTATGAAGCATTCTGAAAAAGCAAACAAAGTAAATGAAGATGACTTTAAAATAATACTGGAGATGGTTTCATCCATTTTACTAGGATCCAGTGAGTGGAAGTTTTTGGAGTCTATCAAAGTGAAAGTTCACCTACATATTTAGGGTGCTAACCTTCTGAAAGTAGGAGTGGCTTTGCTTTTTCCTTTTTAGTTCGTATGTTTTTGGTGTTTTACATGTTGGTAGGTTCGATTACAAGAATGCAAGCCTAAATCTACTTTCTGTATAACCACATCCCTTCTTTAGCAGTGTGGTTTGGGAAATAATACTCCGTGCCAAAAAAACAAGAACCATAACATGTTGTCTTTTTCCTGAACAGTGTTTACAACCTATCTAGGCTGAGTTCATGTTTTTCAACTTCATAAAACATTGCTGTCTGATTGTTGAGTGGGGTAGAGAGTGTTGACTATAACACCTGTGGACTCACTCTTGGCAGATTCTTGCATTCAGGAGCATTTTGGTATTTTTGTGTTCATTGACTAGAAGGGAGAAATATGTAGGTCTTTTTCTACCAGTATCTTTCTTTGTGAAATCATTACTATATTTGGCAAATGTTC
The DNA here is from genome assembly GCA_019455555.1 of Galemys pyrenaicus. Taxonomy (NCBI): domain Eukaryota; kingdom Metazoa; phylum Chordata; class Mammalia; order Eulipotyphla; family Talpidae; genus Galemys; species Galemys pyrenaicus. The sequence continues at coordinate 4,605,109 of JAGFMF010011861.1, forward strand.
TCATAACTATATTCAACATTCTGTTGCTGTTTGTCTTAGTATTTCTTTAATGGCCACTAAGCTCCACCTCTTGCAGCTTCCCATGGGCAATAGCAATGCAATCTGGAATTCAGTTCCTTTCACTCATATGATTTAAACTTCAGATTGATATTGCTGTATTTCCAAAATAAACACTGATCCTGTGTGGGAAGATTGAGGATGACAGGCCTTTTGGTCACTTAGTCAAAAATAAGGTAGTAAAACCTTAAGCCCAAAAGGTAGCCAGAACCCAGGGAGAAACAAAGATTAAGGGCAGAAAGCCTCTGCAGAACACTTGAATTAGAGCAAAGCAATACTGCTCTGGAAGGACTCAGCGGTGAAGAAAAGGGAAAGAATGAAACATACTGAAGGGTAGTTAGAAGTCCTGAGAACATTGGACCTAACAAGGGTTCTCTAAGACAGGAATGGACTCTGTTTAATTATCGTGACAAGCAAACTCAAAAATCAGGAAATCCAGAACATTTAATACCTCTGAAATACTAAATAAAAAGATTAGGGAAGATTTTTGCATTTAGTAGCAGATCTTTAGAAGTTGAAGGAAACTACGTTGACACAATGCAGGACTAGGAGTTAGGACTGCTTTTTTGAAAGAGGAAGAACATGAAAGGTATGAAAATACGAATTTTGACAATTTAAGACCATTTTACACCATCGGTTGAAACCAAAGATAAACTGAAAACAAACAACAACATAGCTTTTCCATCTAAATTCAGAAATACCTTTAAGAGCAGCACCTTCTACCTAAAGAGGCCGCATGATGTTGTTGAAGAGGTAATTTGATAAATACTTTTAACAAGAAAAATGCCGAAATGTATCTTAAACTCTAACACTTCACCCCCGTCGTCACTGAATAGACCTTTGCAGTTCTTTGCAACACATAACTGGCACAAGAAGAAGTGTTCATTGTCTCTCAGAGGTCTACAGGGAATGTTTTGAGCCTTTCTGTATTACCTAGTAAAAGATGGAAGGGACAGCCTCTGTGATTTTCCCCAGAGTCACTGGGGTTCGAAGAGAAGGTGGCTCCACCTTGTCTCTAATTTCTGCTGTGCTGAGTATTTGGGAACAGGAGCATTTGTATAATGACTGGTTGTTTGCATGCTTATAATTTGGAGGGTACATTTGAAAGGTGCATCAGCAAGTGATTTACAGACATAGCTGCTCCCGCAAGCAGCCTCAGGCAGCTCTTTAGATACTGGGTAGAAAAGCAAGTGCAAAGCACAGCCTTTGACTTCCAGCCTATTCACCTGTCTCTCAGTCACTTGGTCCATAGCCATGTAGGCATGTACGTGCCAAATGAGTTAGTCTCATTCTGTTCCTGAAAGCTGACATCTTATTGTATAAGACTGATACATAAACGACATAAATTATGTAATTGCAAATGAAGCTTAGTGCTGGTGGTTTCAGAAGATCTTTGAATTTAGATCATAAGAGGTCATCTTTGAATTTAGCTCTTTGGAGGATAAGCGGGCTTTCTGGAGCTGCTGAGAGGGTGATGGAGCTGTAAGCATGACAGCGGTCCTAGAATGGTAAAGTCAAGATTCATACCAGATGTCCTCACCTCCAGCTAGGGATTTGCACTGGTGACCTAAATATGTACCTGATGGAACTCAGTCATTGAGATTATTTACCATTTGTAACTTTTCATATTAAGTAATTTTCTTCATGGTTTCAGTCTTGATTCTTTTAAGATTTTATTTATTTATGCATACAAGAGCCAGGGTACAGGCCAGAGGCATAGGGATGAGAGGTTTCACTGGAGACAGAGTGGGGAACAGAATAGGCAAATGGACTGAAATACACTGCTGAAGGGAGCAGCAGGTGAGGCAAGAGAAGTCTGCCGCTCCATGTGGGTCTTCTCCCTGACCAGGATTTGCCCAACCCCTTGCACCACCAGGGAGGCCCTCAGTCTTGATTCTTAACTAAGATCAATAATTTGCCAGTCACTGTATATGAAAGATTAAAACCTTTTCCATTGAATGAATGTTTCCTCCTTGTATATGTTATATGCATATGTATACATGCATATGCCCAAGAGCCTTGAGTGGTATTGACTTATTTAGAGCTATTTTGAATTATTCTACATACTTCTTTTGGAAATAGAGCTCTCATTTTTTTACCACAATTTATATCAAATACCCACTTTAACTTTTAAATCCCTTAAATTTGGCTTTGACTTTGCATTTATAATCTAAAGTATTTTTATTGTACTATGCCATGTTAAATTCTGTAATTTACTTTCAATTTCATGTCCTTTATATGAAAACTACCTTATTGCTATTAGGCAGTCTATTGTATGCCAAAGTCTCAGACTTTGCCATATGCCTTTTCATATACTTTATAAAGGACACCTCCCATTTTTTCAAAGAAAATTTACTCCTTTAATTTTTTCTTAAGTAAGTACATATTTGTGTACATGCACGTAAGTAGACCTATGTAGAATTTATCACTGATAATTGCAAAGTCCAGATATGGATAGTGGTAAATAATATTAATTTTTCCAGGACGTTCTTCATCTGAATACATTTCATGAAGCTTATTAGCTAAGGTATTCATGTCTGATACAGAAAGGTGCAATAAAGGCGATTGGGTGAGGAGTGAAGTGGATGACATTGCATGCAGCATGCATGCATTTTCAGCTCTACAAATGACTCAAAGGATACCACTTCACTTAGAATGTCTTACAGTGGGTCAGGAAACGGAAATGTGCTTCTTTCAGAGAACTGGCCTTCCGAAATCTCTTTTAGATTATGGTAATTGATATTACTGCCTCAAAAGAACTACGATATTTCTGATGGACCTGGTATTTCCATGTATGAATATATGTATGTGTGTACGTACATGTTTGTATTTACACATGTGTGTATATATATGTATTATTGCCTTGTTGACTAAAGTGTGTTCCTTGTGTTCTTAAAGTTTTCCTTGTATCCTCTTTATGGATTTATAATCTGTCTAGTGCTTCAAAATATAGTGCTTCCCAATACCAGGAGCAGGGGATCAACTTGGCTTGTGAGGAAGGCATGGGCTCAGGATGTCCCCTTCCTACAACTCAATCAGAGTCTGTATTTTTTACAGTATCTTATGGTGATTCACATACACATTGAATTTTAGAACACTGGTCTGCACTCAGTATTTTTACTTCACGACCTCCCACTTACCCCTCAACTCATAGCTGGTAATCTACCAATCTTTGGAAAGAAACATGACGACTTATTAACTCGCTGGACACACATATGGCACTCGGGCTCTTGCCTTTCGTGAACATTTTCAGTGTGTGCCATCACGATGGTCCGTCAGTTCCATGAGTTCCATGAAGAGTTACTCTTTAATAAGTTCTTCAGATAAAAGAAAACAAAACAACCCTAGAAATCTGACTGTAGAATTGAGGCTACTGGGGGCAGAAAGAGGAACAAGGCAGCAGGATGCCCAATGGACGTGAAGAACTGGGAGCCTTGATGCTGGCTGTGACATGGTGACATGCACCTGAAGAGTCATACACAGTGCAGTGCTGTAAGCCAATGTCACCTCAGTTACACAGTTAAAAATAAACTAGGAAGTATTTTTTCTTTATTTTGCCACCAAAAAAACAAAACCCTGTTCTTTCTTTTATTGGTCCTTGATGTCAGAGAGCAAGCATGTTAACAGAACTGGAAACCGATTGCCTATGAAGGAACTAGGGATGTGAACTGTGGAGAACATGTCAAGGATGCCAGGATTGTTGCTTTTAAATATCTGAAGGCTTCTGGTAGACGAGGAATTGTTTTTTCCATTGTTCCTGTAGGAAAACAGGAGTAGAAACAATGAATGAGTAGAAGACAGACCAGTTTTGCACTGATATAAAGAAGAAGTTTTATAAGAACTTGAACATTCCAGCAATGGAATGAAGTTCTCTTATCTGTGTCTCTCTTCCTGGGAGAGCAGAGGGGACTTAAGCAGAGACTTTCTGACATACTGAAGGGTAGGTACTAGGGAGAGAGAAACTAGGTGATGGCTGAAAATAATTCTAATCTTCATTTTTTGTTATCAAAAAGAAAAATTATTTTATTGTGCATTTCAAATTTCTTTGTCTTTTTTTTCCTCTTGAGCAGTGATTATACATACGTTTTTGTCTTCCTTTTTTGAGCATTAGAACCTTACAGGTAAGGTTGTCTCTGTCTGGGTAAGCCATGGCTTTCTACAGGATCGTTATTAGGATAGAGACAGAGGCATTGACTAGAGCTAAGCTCCAGAAAAGGAATTCTGTTTTCAAAGTTCACCTAGTGAATAGGGTTTTGTGATTTTTCATGGCTAGAAGGAAGGTGTCCTACATGTCTATACTTGCAGCCCAGAGAAGTGGAGAGAAAGCCCCTCTGTGGGAGAATTAACCAATGTCTACCTTCTTCCCCAGCAGCCCAGGAAAAGAGCTGACTGGTCTTTCATTTAACTCTGTATCCTGATAAAACTCCTTTGTAGGTTGTATCTGTGTTATTTCATTCTTTTTTAAAAAATGTGTTCATTTACGGAGATTGTGAAGTTGAAAATACAGGCAAACTAGTTCTCATTCCATCTGATCTGGTCTATTAGTGAAATAAAAGATTATCACTATGTTTATTTCATTTTGAATAATATGATATAGGAAAAGCGGAAAAGTACTCAACTATTCAACCAATTTAAAGGAATTTCTAAACAGGATATAGAGCAGATGTAAAATCTCCAATTAAATTCCTCAAAAACAAGAATATTTAATAACTGCCAAATGTATACCAGTTGCTGCCCTGTCAGCTTTCTGCACAGGAAAAATTGGTTCCGTCCAAACACAGTTTACACTGGCCTTCACTATAAGAACCATTTATTTCCTTTAATATGCAAATAAGTACATGTTACCAAAATTTCTAAGGAACACAATCACGGGTCAAAGTGCTGAAGTAAGCACTTTGTGCTTTGCTGCTAGACAAATCGCATAGTTGATAGCTGAGTGAACATCCTTACATCAGCTTCCAACTTGGTTGTCCTCAACCATATTGAAATTTAGATCAGCTAATTCTAAAAATTCTGATGCCCAAGCCACTCCAGACCAAATAAATAAAAATCTGTAAAGTGAGTTCTCCGGCTCAGTGTTTTGCAAAACTCCTCAGTGATTATGACAAGCAGACAAAGCTGTGAGTCATTCTTTAAATGAGTAGGCCTTGTACCTGCACTTCATTTAACCAAGACTCACAAGTGTAGGTGTGGCGAGGGCTAGGGGGTGAAGTTCCCTTGGGGAACATGGGGCAGAAGGGCAGGAGGTTCCTGCTTTCTGATACTAGTGTGGAACTTCTGGGTTCCCAACTGTGGTGCCCTGGAGCAGCGAGCTCTCCCTTCCCACACAATCTCAGCCTATCTGTGGGAGCTCTATGAGTTCTACTGAAGTGCCAGGAGCCCTCTTTATAACTTTGACACCAAGAACATTTTGGAAACTGTTTTGGGAGTGGGGAATCCCCAGTTGTTGTCTAAATGGACTTTGCTTTTTAGAGCGATTTTAGTTTCAAGCAAAATAGAGGAGGTGCAGATTTCCCCTGCTCTCATATAAACATGATCTCCTGGAGTGGTATGTTTATTATAATCAATGAGCCTACATTTATGATGAGCCTACAGTGATAACCTATCATTATCACTCAAAGTCTGTAGTTTACATCAGAGTTCACTCTTGGTAGTGTATGTTCAGTGAGCTTTGAGAAATGTATAATGACAAGTTTCCACCATTATAGTGTCATGCTGAAGAGTTTTGGTGCACTGCAAATCCTTTGTGTCTGCCATTTCATCCCATGTTTCTCCTAAGTCCTGGCAAATAGTGACCCTTTTACCTTCTCTATAGTTCCTCCTTTTCCAGGATGTCATATAGTTAGAATCATACATACAGTCTATAACTTTTCTCTGTTTGTTTTCTTTAACTTAGTAATGTGCATGTAGCTTTTCTAAGTGTTTTTTCATCGCTTGATAACCTAGTTTCTTCTTATCATTGAATAATATTCCATTGTCTGGATATACCACAGTTTATTTTTCCACCCCCTTCTGAAACTTGGATACTCCCAGGTTTTGACAGTTATGAGTGGGACTGCTATAAACATCCATATAAGATTTTGTGTGGACATAATTTTTCAGCTCAGTTGGGCACATACCAAGGAGCATAATTGCCGGATAAGAGTATCTCTGGTTTTCCAGAAAACTGCAAACTTCTTCCAAACTGCCATTGCACAATTCCACCAGCAATGAATGAGACAAGGCTCAGCACCCTTCACCAGCATTTGGTGTTCTCAGTGTCTTACATTTTAGTCATTTGAATGGGTGTGTGGTGCTGACACATTGTTTTAATTTGCAATTTCCTAATGGCAGATGATGTTAAGCATAATTTAGTATGTTTACTTACTGTCTTCTTTGGAAAGTTGTTTGGTTCTGGTCCATTTTACATTTTTTAATTTGGCTGTTCATTTTCTGATCTTTTAATTTAATGGTTCTTTGTAATTCTTGGATAACAGCCCTTTACCAGCAGATATGATTTTATAAATATTGTCTCCAAGACCATGGCATGTCTTCTCATTCTCTTAACAATTGATCGATTATTTCTTTTATGGAGCATGCCTTTGGTGTTGTCTCTAAAAAGTCATCACTATATCTAAGATCATATACATTTTTTCCTATGTTTTCTTTAGGAATTTTATAGTTTTGCATTTTACATTTAGTCTCCGATCCATTTTGAGATCATTTTTATGAAGAACATAAGGTCTGTGTCTAGATTATTATTATTATTATTATTATTTTATATGTGGCTGCCCACTTGTTCCATCACTACTTTTGGCTATCTTTACTAGTTGTACTGCCTTTGCTCCTTTGTGAATGATGAATGATTTAATTTGTATAGATCTACAGTTGGGTGGTGTCATTCCTGAACTTTCTTCTCTTTCAACATTGTATTAGCTATTCTGAGTTTTTTGCTTCTCCATCTAACTAGTTTCTTGATCTTCACAAAATTACTTGCCAGGATTTTAATTGAATTGGATCTGATGAATTCTTTAGGTCAAGTTGGAAGAATTGACATCTCTACAATGTGGAGTCTTCCTTCTCCTGAACATAGACTATTTGTTCTGTTCTTCTTTGATTTCCATCAGTTTTACAGTTTTCCTTGTACATATTTTGTTAGGTTTACACCTAATATTTCAATTTTTAAGTCTTAATGTAAATGATACTGACTTTTTAATTTAAAATCTCATTTGTTCATTGCTGCCATATAGGAAATTGGCATATTGACTTTTGTAACATCAACTATGAATTCCACAACCTTATTGTGATTATTTTAGACTTCTAGGATTTTTTCCCCATTGGTTCTTTGAGGCTTTCTTCATGATGATTGGGTAATCTGAGAACAAGTACAATTTTATTTTTGTCCTCCCTAATGAGTATACTTTTGTTTCCTTCTTTGTCTTTTTGCAGTAGTTACTACTTCTTATATAAAGCACAAAAGGAGTGGTGAAGGGACATCTGGTCCTGATCTTAACAGAAAAGTGTCTAGATTCTTACCATTAACTATGTTAGCTGTGGGTTTTCTGAGGAAGTTTGAATACAAACTTTCATGATTTTATGAATATTATATTAGGGCTCCCCATATGTAAAGTTAGCAATTAGAAGTGGTTATGATTACAATATTATATATAAATGAGTTGGATCTGTACCTTATGGGTGTTTGTGTGTTGTGTGAGTGATAAAATTATAGGGAAATGTTTAGAAGGAAACACACCAAAAATGCTTAGTATTTTTATGTGATAGTTTTTTAAAAATAGATCATTTTAATATGTATTATAATTTATTTCTTTTCTTCCCATTTCTTCATTTTGATTTTTTATATATTTTACATTATTTTTCATGTTTGTACAGTGTATATTGCTCACCCCCGTGAAATTCCCATCACCAGTTCCCCCGTGCACCATCACCATAGTCCCTTGTGCTCTTCCCACCCATTTTGTTCCTTCTCCCTCTACCTCCCTCTTTGATACTGAGGACTAGATACAAGGTGAAAAATTCCAGAGTTGGCAACATTTAAAATTTTAAATCTTAGTGCTTACTTGGATGTAGTTTTGCAAATCTAATACAGGGTCATATTGCTGAAGTCATATCAATGATCCATTTAGTTTTAATCAAAGTAGACTTACTGACAGAAAAGTAGGTACATGTCTTATAATGAACTGTGATGAGGGTTACTGGGAATTAGAAATGAAGAAATAGTGGCTTCAGGATTAACATACACTGACCATTTTAATTTAAAATGGTGAAATTTCAGTTAATTTTTCTGGCATATTTTTCATTGTCTGAATCTTGCTCTTAAAGCACCTGGGAGAAGAAATGAATGGGGAGAAGGAATATAGTCTTTCAGATTTGGCTGTCTGGTTTAAACTAGTTCCTAAAGGGTATTTGGGGCTTTTAGTCCAAGATCCAGGAGACATGTGGACTGCTGTAAACCTAGTTCAAGCTTGTAGATAATCTAAAAGAAACTTGACCCTAGCATGGATGTTTTCAGTAAGAAATGGTAAGATAAACAGTAGAAACATGAAAGGACAAAGATAAACCCTTTGAGGTAGAGTCCAAGAAAGAGGAACCAAAATTAAAGGTGAAAAGTGGGGAAAGGTGGGGGGGGGGGCTGTGGAGGGGACTAAACAACAAGGTGAAAAACCCCAGCAAAAAGAAATTCATTCCACTGGGAGAAGCAAGAAACTATAGGTCAGCAACTGTGTAAATTTACTTGATGCCACTTAAAAAAATACCCCCAATTTTCCCCATTGCTTTGGCCTGGGAGATTTGGAAAAAGCAACTTATATCCACAAGTAATTTGAAGACCATCTGGGACTGACTTCTTCATCTTGTAGAAGCCTGAATCAGATTTAATGGGGTGACAGCAGCATAGTGGGGTTCTCAGTGAAATTTCTGGCAGCTGTAGGCCTTCTGCTGACACTGCCCACAGGGGGCGACAGCACAATACAACAGGGACTACCCCACCACTTCAAGAGTGAAGCTACAATGGAACATAATCTGGGACTGTTTGAAGCAAACCAGGTTGTGTATTCAACAGACCATTCTGGCACCTTCTGAGAAGCTTGCAATTATTTACCCCGGTCTGCGCCCTCCAGATCCCAAAATAGTAAGTACAAATATTGATTGTGTCCATAGGGTTTAGGACCTCTCTCAAAGATGTTCTTTCACTGGAGATTTTGTCAAGGCAGCAAAAAGGTCTGCTGAGAATAATGAAACTCCTTGTATGGAGTTCCTAGTTCCCATTTATCGAAAGGAAAAGTATGCAAGCTTATCTATAAATCATTAACAGTCATGAGGGTAAAGTGTGAAGGCACATCTCAATCTGTGGCCTAGTCTCTATGATGGCAAATTCCACTGAAAGTTGATTTTAAGCCCCGGGATAATTACTGTTAGTCTCACTTGGCAGGTGAGGAAATGCACTGGGGGCGGGGGGGAGATTCAAGCTCGGGGATCCCAGGAATGCTTGCTGCACAGTCAAAGTGCAGGCTGGGGCAGCCAGCGAGCTACACCCTACCCAGTGGGAGGCACACGTGACCATTTGTAAGGCCTAGTCAGTACTGACTACCGATGGGCTATGCTGATTTCCATCTCCCTTTGTTTTTGTACCTCCTTCAGCTCCATCACTTTGCCAGGTGTGTCCCACCAACTAAGCAGTTCTCTCTGTTGTTTGTTTCCAGTGCCCTGTAGTTGATCACCACATTGACCACAGTTTGATTTGTTTCTGTATGATGACTTGATTGCTTATTCTTCCACTAGATCACACACTGTCTAAGGGCAGGGACTGGAAGGGCTGTCTGCGAGTGTATGTGTCTGACTTTCAGACCCTCTGGGCCTGGTGCATAGCAGGGATTTAATGAGTACGGTTGAACTGTTGACTGAACTGGTTATCCCTGTGCCAGAGCCGACGTAGCTGCAGGTTGCTCTCAGCCCAAGAGCAGATTACTTTAAGTACAGGTTATTGTTGCCTCAACTCATTGTAGTTTTGATTCTTAAGCTCTTTCTGGTTTTGATTGTTGTTCTGTCACAGGGCAACCCCAATGTGAAATGGGTTGGCCTGAGTGTGGGTCTTCACCCGCATGCTTTAAAAAAAAAAAAACAACAACTTATAATGAGACCCAACTGCACACACAGAAAGGTTAACAAAGGGTTTATTGGGGCCTCCCTAGTGGGCCAAGGGATTAAGCACCCCACTATGAGGCATTCACAGCCACTGCTGCATGAGTTTGATCCCTGGTCAGGGAGGGGACCCACATGGCGCAGCAGACCTCTCTTGCCTCACCCGCTGCTCCTCTCAGCCACTCTGCCTGTTCTGTTCCCCACTGTCTCTGGTGAATCCTGTCAGCCCCCCCCCACACACACACACACATACACCTCTGGCCTCTACCCGAGTTCTTGTATGCATATATAAATAAATCTTTTTTTAAAATAAAGGGGTTATTTATGAAAAAAGGGGAAATGAAGAAAGGAATAACTCAGGGAGAAAGAGAGAGAGATAAATTGATAAACGTGTCCTACTAGTTCTGCTGAACTGGGACCCCAAGAATATGCTGAAGGCTGGCAAAAAAAACCCACAACCCAAGGCCCACTGCTTAGTTCCCAGCAATCCCTTAGTTCCATAGTTCCCAGCAATCCTCCCTTCGGTGGTGATGACAATATGGGATTTTTCCCTGGGGTGGGGATGGGGGTCATAAAACATGAGTTTGTGGAGTTCATTCAGGATACCCTTTCCCCTCAACAGTCCTACATATAGAAACAAATGCTGAGAATTCAGGAGATTATACAGCTCTCTTTCAAAAGAATTAATTTTGCTACTGCCTTTTGAAAATATGCTTTTTATGTTCTTCCCTGCCTCTGAATACTCTAGGAAGATTGTGGTGAGGCGGTGACGATGTTTGTGGACTTATTTGGAATGAGTATTGCCTGGAAAATTGTTTTCCTATTGTTACCCAGAGATCTTCCATGTTGGTTGGCTTTTGTTTTTCCTTTAGCAATGTGAATTAAAAGTTGACCCCATATCTCAAATACCTTTTTTATAAGAAGTTTAGCTACTGGATACCTCCCACCTTCTGCTGCACAGACAAGCAGGCCCATTGTTGTGGGATTGTGAGTGGAGGAAGCTAAAATGGGAAGGTTGTGACTCCTTTGGGTGAGCAGGGGAGATAGATAACATTGACATTCCAGTGACATGTAAAGGATATAAATTTGAGCTCTGATATTATGCAATCGCAGAGCAGCTAAAAATACCCTTCCTTTTCAGTCTCTGTGTACTAAAATATTATCGTTTTTCAAGGCTTTCTTTTGAGCTGTTGCTTCTACGATGCCTTCCCTGAGACCTCCATCAGAATTAATCTTGTTCTGGGCTCCTGTGGATCATTTACATGTGTTTCATTTGATCTTGGATTTCTGCATCTCACTTGCAGGGTATAAGCTCATTGAAGGACTGTTGTTGATTTCTTGGACCTTCTCATAATACCTTACACAGACTTTATAATAAATGCTTGTTAAAATAAATGAGTGTGAGAGTACAGGGAACATTCTCAGAGTGAGGTTGAGAGAGGGTAAGGGCCTACAATACTGTGATAAGATGCCATTGAAAGGCTCTAGAGCAGATGTATTTAGGAAGTAAGGCATGAAGGGGTGTGCCATGTCACTTCCTCCCTGGTCTTCTGTTGTGTCTTTGGAACAGCTTTTCTTAGCTTGTTCTCCCCATTGGAGAGGACTGGTCTTTTAGTTGTACCCACAACTCTTTTTTAACTGACACTTTTATAATGTCACTGATCTGTCACATAAAAACAAACAAACCTTAACTTTCCTAGAGAGTAAGAAAACTCCTTCAGATGAGCAACTTAATTTAATTTTAGTTAAATTTGAATAAACGAATCCAGACTATTTCACTATGATCAGTTAAGGTCAGTTACCTAAGTCTGTCAGCAATAAAAGGATTGTGTAACAATGGATTGTATTTAACTATACTCATTCTAATAGATCATCCTCAAGAAAGAAGTTATAAAACTCTCCACAATGAACTGTTGACCTCAAATGGAATGTCACATGTAAGCCTGTGGAGTGAAATCATTACTGGCAGAATCATATTTACACATCTGCTGTGTGAATAGAATTACAGATACTCTTAGAAGATGTATAAATTTGAAAAAAGTGTGGTGCACATTTTGACTACATGCAGATTAGTTAATCAGGTGTTGAAAGTGGTTTTAACAGAGCCCACCAAAAGCAAAAGCATGACATTGTTTAGAGATGTTGATGAATTTGACTGGGGACACCCTAAGAATCCTGCAGCATCATGGAGCTCCTGGGCACTGACTATGTTTCTTAGATTGAGTTGGATCTATGAGGTCAAAACACCATATAAGCAAGGAAGAAAAACCTTTCAACTTGACCTGCTTACCCAGGTGAGAAACATGTAGCACATGAGCTGAGTTGCCTTTATTTTATTTATTTTATTCTTTCTATAGTAGGAACAGTATTGTGTTGTTGCTGCAATTAAATTTCATATTGCATGAGGTGTAACGCCTTTTGGCAAAGAAAATGTAGTACTGTGTACTGCCTCGCACTCATACATAGTTCACATCCCCCCTGTTTTAATATAGGATTAAATTGCCAGTCTACATTTGTAATCTCTAAAAGATAAAGGCTCTTACTACCTTATCAGACTTCAAATAAGTTCTTATGATCATCAAACAGCCTGTGAGTTGTCAAAAGTTTTTCACGAATATCATGATTTCTTAAAGCGTGTTATAGTCGGAAGCCAAATCAGGTCTATATATTACACTTCATGGCATCCCTTTAGTCTCTCGTAATATCTAATTTCCCTTCCATCTCTTTCCACCTCTTGTATTTGTTTTTGTTGAAGACACCAGGTCATTTTTCCTATAGAATTTTCCATGGGCTGGTTTTGGTGATTGTCTCCCAGTGTCACTCTGCTATAACTGTTACTGTTTATGTAAACATTACACACATAAACCACAAGCGTTCCCTCGGCAGGGGGAAAAACTCTTCAGCAGGACCTCAAATACAGATGAAATGGCCAGAGCGTGTTTGCTAGAAAACACCATCAGGTGTCCCCTGGCTACATACTGCTGTCTCTGTGTAAATAAGCTGCAAAGTATAAAGCAATTAGGAAAAAAATATGTTCCCCAGGATGCTCATCTGTGAGGAACAATCAGATTTTCTTTTAAAAAAAATCATCACAAATCAACTCTTGTAACACTATACAGCTTAATGCAAGTGCCAATTAAATGAGGCAGATTTTCGGTTCCGGTTGGCAAGAACTCTTGTGTAAGAGTCTTAGAATTACAGAGGGTTACTCTGTGTTTGGGAAATTCACTGAAGCATAAATGCAGCTTTGATGATTTAACTAAAATTAAATATGAGACCTAAAAAAAGTCACGCACTTTACAATAAAAAGTATAGTAAACCTTTAAAAAGCCTGCTCAAATGTGTGTAAGTAGCTTTTCAATCTACAAATGTAGATTGATTACTGAAGGTCTGAAATTTATTACATAAAATGAATTTATGGAAATCTAAGTATGATTATACTTTTAAAGCTAGTATATCTTCAGGGAGCATAATAATTTCAAAGAGAAAAATAGTTTTCAGTGGTGATAAAATAATTTTTACCATGAAACAGCTTCATATCCTATTTCTCTTTATAATGAGCAGTATGACCCTGTCATATAATAAACCTTAGAGTTAATTTTGACTTTTATATTACATACTCTTTATAGATCACTGACCGGTCTGTTGTTATTGTCATAACATAAAAAAGAAATGGAAAGAGAGTAACACTTCCTGATAGAGAATCTATTTGTATTTCTTTAATAAGCAAAATTATGCAGGGGACTTCTCTGCCTGTGGCAAGGGAAATATTTTATAAAGTAATTGCTATGCACCAAAGATACAAATTATGATTTATCTACTTGTGCACTGATATGAAGACTTCACTTGAAAGCTAAATCTAGTTAAGAGTATTTACAGGACTCCCTTAATAATATTTCTACTAAACTGCCATCAAAATGCTGTGTGCTGGAAATTCTTCTCTAAAAGGTGGGGAGAAGTCTTTGTTAGTACGGTCTTCTTGTGACCAACAATACATATTGCAAGATTAAGATTTTAATGTTTGGTTAAAGCTTTCATAAGCAGAGTAAAACTGAAATTTGTTCTGTATCTTTCCTCTTTTCATCATATGATCGAAATAGGGGAAATTTAAGGTTTTGGTTTTTATCAAGTGTGGGTTTGCATCTTGCTTTTGTTGCTATGATAGCATTCTTAGTACTGTCAGTTACGGAAATGCTAATATGGATTCTTTATGGTAAAAAGGACATGATCTGGTCGTAGTGGCATGGCTGTAGGCTGGGGTCATGACTTCTGACAACAGAGATAAAGCTGCCTTCAGAGACATCTCCAGTAATTTCCAAGGATGCAGGCTTGTCCTTGCCAATCTTAGGCTGGGCTTTCCTCTGTGCTAATCACCACCATTTACCACTTACTTTGAGAGATGTAAGTGTTCCTTCTTCTACTTCACTATTTCTTGGTCTTTGTCTTTTATTATTTCCTTTCTTGATCTTGAAGCATCTCCACTTTTTGTCAAAGTTGACTTTTCCCACCTCATCTCATCTGAGAATATAACGATCATTAATTATTTTAATCATTCTACTAATGGAGAAATATATCAACTTAAACCTAAAAACCTTTAGGTGTTTCTATTTCAATCAGGTGTTGTCTGATCTCTTGGTTTCTTTGTTGAATGTAAAAGCCCTACTTTGCACCTTAGTGTTCATCCTCTTTCTTTGTTAATCCTCTGAGGAAGTATCTTTATTCATTATTTCCATATCCTCACCATATATTCAGCACCATTAGCTCTTGCTGTACTCACCATCCTTTTCATATGGCTTCTTATAATACTATGGTAGGCTGAAACATAACCTGCACCTCTACACTGCAATGTCTGTGTCAAACCTCTGGAACCTGTGAACGCTACCTTATTTGGAAAAGGATCTTTGCAAATGTGACTAAACTAAGGATCTGGGGTAGACTGATATTACATCCTAGATAATCTCAATGGGTCTTAAATGCCATCAGAAGTGTCTTTATAAGAAAGGGGAAGAAGGCAACTTGACAGTACAGAGAAACACACCACATACCGAAGAACGCTGAGAAGAGCTAGATTCTGGAAGAGGCCAGGGACAGATTCTTTCCTAGTGCCTCCAGATGGAGCATGACCTTGACCCTGATAACACCTTGATTTGGGGTTTCCACTTTTAAAATTGTGAAAGAATAAATTTAAGAGGCTAGCTTTGGGATAGTTTGTAATAATGATAATAGGAGTCTTAAGTTCTATCCTCTTTTAACATTCTTGGCAAAATTCACCAAGCAAACATAGCTGATGAACCAGCACCCAGATCAACAGGCAGAGCCTCATCTGCCCTAGTCCCCTTTCAGCGATTGCTCCCACCAAAGTAGCCACTATTTTGACCTTTAGTATCATGTTTTTGAACCTAATATTAACAGAATCATAAAATATCTGCTCTTTTGGATTCGTTCTCTTAATAATCTTTTTATCAGACTTATCAGTTTATCAAATTCATTCATGTTGTCACATGTGGTTGTAGATTTTTTATTCTCTTTGCTGAATCGTATTTGTTGTCTCTCTATAGCACACTTAATTTCCTCTACTGTTGAGGGTTTGCACATACTGCTATTATGAACATTCGGTACATGCACTTGGTGAACATATATCTGTGTTTCTATTGGATATAACAATGATTTCCTGAGTCATAGATGCCTTCTCATTTCTTTCTAAGCTTTCCAAGTTGACAGTCTCATCTACATCCACCATTACAGTGATCATGCATCACTGGGATTCTTTGATCTCTCTGATTCTGATCACTCGGCTGAGATTCAAAATGACAGTTGTCAGGTAAAACACCCGCAAACACACATACCGTTCGGTGTGTTCAGTGCCACCCAAACACAAGTTCCTGCTCCATCAACTTAATCTTGATCCTTCAGGTTTGAAACACACGTATTTAATTCTTTCTTTGAGTACCCTGAATCCACCCAAATCTCTAAAACCTCTCCTTCTCTACCTACCCTCATGTTGTCTCTTATATTAATTTAAGGCCACCTTTTTCTTTGACTAACTCCTAATGTTACAGGAAGTTTGTATTCTGGCTTTGTGCTGCTCATAAACCAAGACTTGAGAGACAAGAGTTGGTGGAAGGAAATCAAGCTGAGAAACCTGAAGACCTGGGGGACTACTGTCTCGTCTCAAAGATCATCTCCCCAAGTTGGGGAGGAGGAACTTATATGTGGGGAATACTAAGAAAGAAGCTGAAGGGTAAATGTCATCAGGATTTCAGAGAAATAGGTCTCAACCAGATCTGTCATGGTGCCAGTGGATGTGCTTTTCTTTATTAAGATGATTGGGTTGTGGCTTAGTTCTTGTCTTCTACCTTCATTTTGGTTTCAGCCAGTCTAGACTGAATTTCTGTAGTTTTGTCTGGAAGAAATGGTAAATAGGAACAGAGTGAGGACACAGGGCAAGGACAAGGAACTTACGGTCACCAGGCTGCTGACACCAACTGGTCTTTACTTTTCACCATTGCATCTGTCATCTATCTACAAATTCTAGGTTTATTTTCCAGTGCTTTGATACTGCTATAATTCTTCTTGAATTCATGGAAATGACTAATATAATCAAGTCAAAATTTTTATATTGGTCCTCTAAGCTTTTATAATTTGATTTTAACCTCATTTCCATGAGAGACTATTCATATGAGGTTTTATTAGGAGGCATTGTCTTTAATAACATTTTTAGGATAAATAGCTCAAAGGAATGCCTATGAATATTTATTTTTATGGTGCCATATAAAAACCATGTATTAAGAGTTTGCAGCACTGAGTACAAATATAATTCTTCCAATAGCTTTGTGTGGTAAATACCAGTGTTAGTATCCTTAGTCTACAGCTGAGGACACAAACCAAAACTCAGAGAATTTAGGGTATTGTTTTAGGTCATCCATACAAAAACTGAATTAGGATTTAAACACTGGCAGTCCTGGAATAGCTTGGCGGCATTTCTTTACATATCCATCACTGCCCTGTAACATTTCTCCACTGTGGTGACTTTTCTGAGGCTGTATCACTTCCTGGCAGAGAACTGTGTTGCTCTGTCCTGTCGTACTGATGAGTACCTTTCTACAGATGTGTATTGTCTAAATTAGAGCATTTGATGGATTACAACACCGATCATGTTTGGTTCTGCTCCCTCCTCTCTGTGTCTTTCTTTCCCCTTTCTGCTCCAGCTTTCATTTTTCTTTCTTCTCTCTAAGCTTCTCCCTTTTTCTTTTCTCCCTCTTAAGTGCAGTAACTCAACTTTTCTAAAGACCAACATCTGGAGGTGTTGTTGGAGGTGTTCCTCCAACACTCCACTCCTCATTTTTCATGTTAAAAAAAAAAACAAACCAACAAAACCAAAACCTCAGTATAATAACCAAGCAAGTATCACAGAAGCAAATTGGGGTGGAGAGATTATGTTATACATTTGCTTTAGCAATATAAAGATGACTCATGTTTGAATCACTATACATACATTCATTTATTGGAGTTAAGTGATAAGGAAATTGTATGCTAAAATATATTGTTGATACAAACATTTATCATTATACATGGTAGGGTTTAACAAAATAACATATAAGAAAACAAATTTATGCTGATAAAGCTAAATGAATAATAATTTATGGGAGGACTTGCTAAATCATGACCAATTCAAAACAACCGTGACTATAGATTATTCTACCCTTTCTTAAAATTTCAACAGTTCTAGATACACCATGGGAATTTTGCAGTTTCCCAACATTATATACCTGCCAGGCTATAGAAAATTGACTACAAGTCTTCACAAGACTACTAGGTCAGGAATAACATTTTGGTAATTTTCATATTAGTTGTAAAGAACCCTTACTCATTTGTAAAATAGAAGAATCAATGAAATGCTGGTTATTTTTCCCTTAAGAATTAAGGAAGGAATAAACACTTGTGCGTTAATATCTGCTCTTCAGGGAATGTTCCTTGGTTCACCCATTGAGAATCCCATTTGAAATTGACTTTCCTGCTGAGATTTACTGCATTTCACTGACCAAGCTGCAGGCTCCTTTCCTTTCTTCAGTTTCTTATACAATGCCTTTGATCTATGAGAGTGTTACTCTTTGAGGTGCTTACTTTCCTGTGTCACTGACAGCTGCTACCTTGTCCACGTAACCTTCCACCTTCTGTCCCACCTGCACTGGCCCCTCTGGTCTCTGAGTGTCATACTTGTCCTTCCCCGGCACTGGTTGCATTCTATCCTGTATCAGTGTCTGTGAACACGTTTCTGTCTCACAAGAGAAAGCAAAATCCATATTTCATTGTTTCTCTTAATTTTTCTAACAGCACATAACAGAGAAGGTTTTATATATAATTGTCACACAGGATGTTTGTCTAATTAAATTGGATTTGTGGGTTATCTTGAAGATTAATTCATCATGATTGGATAAAATACTTCTGTGTCATAACTTGGGAAGTCCCCCTTGATTAGAGAATTTTGGAGCGTTATGTAGACTGTAGCAAACCAAATCGCTGCTGGGCTCCTGCTTTGTCCTGTAATGCCTAAAGAAAAAGATAGAATAGATAAAAATTAACTAAAAATTAATTAACTAATTAATTAACTAAAATTAATAGCTCCAACTGTGCTTTTCACAAGCAGCAGCAATTTATGTGAGTTACTAACAGCTATGGTATGAAGGAAATATTCAAGCAGAAAAGGAAACAGAAATCATGAACCGCTGTCACTGATGCCCAAAGTGTACTTAGGTCCTGTAGTTTTATATTATTGCCCTAAAACTCTAATCAGCCCTTGATAAACCTAACTTTTGTTCCATTTCACATTAGCTCAATTGGAACAAGGAAGGAATCCACACCTTAGATAAAAACATAAGGGATTTTCATGTTTTGTCTATACTTTTAAATATGGCCATTTAATTCCAAATATTAGCACTAAAACTCAATGAGGCACTTATTAAGTGTATTTACCACGAACTACATTATGGGGGAATATTCTTTGCTTCCCAAATCATTTCTACCTTTTGTTTGTGCTCTGATCTTAGGAATTTCCATACCTGTAAGTGTAGCTTGTGGCCCAGTTTCGTATTAGGAGCTGGGATTCTACAGTCAGATTGCTTGGGTGTGAATCCTGTTGTCACTGTTACAGGGCAGGGAGAGGAGCACCCAGAACCCCTAAGCCTGCCCTCTCTGAATGGGTTTTGCCATCTGCCGCGTTAAGACAAACATACAAAACCTTTAATGAAAAAGAACTTTAATACAACTAGGGTACAATAAAGAAAGAACAAAGAATATAATTACTAAGTTAAGCATCTAAAGTTACCCATCTCCTTGAGGGTAAAAGTCCAGCCAAATAGGATTGGCCCAAAGCAAGGCCTAAAAGCCTGACACACATCTAAAGGACCTTTTAGTAGAAACCCATAGAAAAGGGTTAAAAAGAGTCAGATAAATTTGGAAGGAAAAGAGCAAAATCAAAATTAAGATGAAAGCTGTCATTGCTAACCTCCCCACGGGTCTCTCACCCACATCTATCCCAACCAGTCCAAAACTAAAAAGCAAGCACAGTTTCTTCACATGTCCCTTTGCTCCACGTGCCTCCTCCAGGTCTCCTTGCTGTTCTCCATCTTCCTTTCTTCTTTCTCTTCTCTGCAGAAATTTTATTTTCCTTAGCTCCACTCACTTAGGGCGAAACCAGAATTTTTGAAACTTCCCCTTTTCCTGGGACCACCCTGTTACATCACCACTTTCCAGCTGATTTGGGGCCTAGGACTTCTCCCACTCAGTGTCCTGAGGTAATGATGTTACCTACCACCAGGGGATGTCTGAAGATTGAGTTTATATTTGAAAAGCATACAACTGATGCACAGTAATTACTTAACACCTGTTTCTGAGATAAAGTGGAAAAACTGCACGTCATATAAGTGGGTCTCAGGAATTGCGGAATATGAAGTGTTTGCCTAATGTAACATAATCGCATCATCTTTTACATTTTCAGCATATCTTAGGGTTTTTCACAAGGAAGGTAATTTGTACCTACTTATTTTATTCCTTTTGCGAAGATATCCATTAGAATCAAAAGGTCAACATAGTAAGTTAATATTTTCTTTAGTTTTATTGTGGAATATTGCTATTTAAAAAGAAATGCTGTGTTACTGGGAGTCCTAGTCAGCGTAACAATTTAAAACCCAATGAAACAGAAATCATAAAAGACATATAGATTGGAAAGGGAGAAATAAAAACCATTTCTTGTTATAGATGGCATGATTGTCTATGTAGAAAACCCCAAAGCATGAAAAAAACACTACCACCACCCAGAATGCTTGGAACTAGTAAGTTTAATAAAGTGTCATGATAGAAAATAATTATACAAAAATCAACCGTATTTTTATATAATAGCAATGAACAATTGGGATTGGAAATTTAAAATGTAGTCTATAATAACATCAAAATAAGCATGTAGGTATATATTTAACAAATATATGCAGGAGCTATATATTGAAAATTATAAAATAATGATGAAGGAAGTAAAATACCTAAATACATGGAGAGATGTGCCATATTCATGGACTGACAATATTTTCAAGATGTTAGTTCTCCCCAAGTGATTTACAGATCCAACAAAATTCCAGTCATAATTCCAGGAAAATATTCTTATAGCTATTAACCGTTAACTCTCAAGTTTTCAGCTGATTCTAAAACTTATTGAGGAAAGCAAACAGAACAACTGAAATAGCTATTTTGAAATTCTGAGAATAGAAGGCTAGAATTGGAAACGCACACTGTTTGATTTCAATACCTACCATAAAGCTACAATAGTTAAACAGTAGTATTGGCAGAATGTAGATGCATAGATGAATGGAGCAGAATAGAAAAACCCAAAAATAGACTCACACAAATGTAGCCAGTTAATATTTGACAGAGACCCAGAAGCGACTTTGGAGAAAAATTCAATGGAGAAAGGAGTACCTTTGCAATATCAGCCTTGAACCTTACTTCACTCCATTTATGAATATTAACTTCAAAAGGGACCTAATAGACCGAAATGTGAAATGTAAAGAAAGCTATAAAACTTCTAGGAGAAAGCTTTTGTGACCCTGGGTTAAGCAAAGATTATTTTAGACTCCATGCCTAAAGCATAATCCATAAAAGAAAAATCTGTTAAGTTGGATTTAACAACTCTGCTCTTCTAAAAAACACTGTTAACAGAATAAAAACACAAACTGGGAGAAAATACTTACAAAGCCTGTATCTGAAAAAGGAAAAATATACAGATAATAGAAAGAACCCATACACCTCAAAAATAAGAAAACAAATTCAACAACAAAATGGCATGGACTTTGAAGACTTCACCAAAAAGATGAGTGAATTTTACTCTATGAAAATTTAGAAAATAAAGCTAGAAAAGAATACAGATAATTAGAACAATCATTTATCTGAATTTGAATTAGAGAAAACTCCATCTTTTTTCTGAGTTATGCTGTATTATACTATTTTAAAGTTATACAAATAGCATTTTTAATGTTTTATATAACATCCCTAATACGGATCTATTCCCCTGCTTAGATATTCAGATCTAATGAATATGCCTTATTTTTCCTGTGCTACTTATTTTCAATGTCTAGTTCTCTCAATCTGAAAGCTTTCTGCAGTGTTTTTATTTTATATCAGCATCAGATTCTATCAGTTATTGTTCTAAAAATAATCATTCTCTCCTCCCCCCCCCCCCCCNTATCAGTTTTTGTTCTAAAAATAATCATTCTCTCCCCCCCCCCCCCCCCCAGTTACTACTTTAACTTAGTATTTTTCTTTGCATGTCTCTCATTTAATTTTCATCAGGCATTGTGTCATTTGGTTTCTTCCAGCCCCATTTTTGCTGTCTCTTAATTTTAAAGCATTGTGACTGACTGAGAGCCTGGCATCTGTAGGAAGAGGATGCCTGTGGGTGCAGGAGGCAGATGGGGTGTGTGGGTGGGATGTGGTGACTCATTTTTTTCATGTATTGATTTTTGATGTAGAATTTTTAAGGACCCCAAAGGAAAATTCTTTGTTTGTATTGAAAAGCCCTTAAGTCATTTTTATCTGTGAAAAAAAGTCTTTTGAAGCTCCTTTGACCTGTCTTCTGCTTTTATAACCTCAATTAAGTTTTCTATGTCTCTAGCCTCCATTTCATTTGATTTATTTCTCCTTCAAAGAATGTGAGTTCTGATTTCACCTTCATTAGTTAAGGCCAACTAACAAACAGCTTCTTAAGAGTCTTCCTTATTTTTATATGCTGCACTTTGGTTTTGCATTCAGTTACATATGTCCTTAATATTCTTTTTGTATTTTGGTAAGTTCCTTAATTATAAAAGTGATCAGTGTTCATAATAGAAATTGTAAAATATGTAGAAGGCATAAGGAAGAAAAAATTCATAATCCCATTAAACAGCTATTCATATGGTTTACATTTTGGAGTATAACTTTCCAGACTTTAAAAAATTATGTACATATAAATACGTAGAATACATATTTAAGCATTAAATATGTACATTATGTTTTAGTGTATATGCCATGCATTATAATGTATATGATATAAATATCATTTACTTAATATAGCTTGAATTTCCCCCCCATTCCTAAATATTTCTAGTCTTTTTTTAAATGATTACATAAAATGCTGTTATTTGAATTTATCCACCTTCTTTTACCCATTTTCCTATTGATGGGTATTTGGCATTTTCTGTTTTTATTGTAAAATACTATTTCAGTGAACCCATGAAAAAAATCCGTTCACATTTATAAGAGTTTTCTCAGATTAGGGGCCTCGCTGGTGGTGCGGGGGTCAAGCTGCCTGTTCTGCTCCCCACTCTGTCTCTGGTGAGTTCTCTCGCCTCCTTCACCTTTAGCTTATACCCTAGTTCTTGTATATGTAAATAAATAAATCTTTTTTAAAAAAGAATTTTCTCAGATTAAATGCTTTTGGGTCAAAAATATACATAATTTTGAGGATGAAAATGTCCTAGAAAATTTATACTTTGGGTCAAAAATTTATTTTTTGGGTCAAAAATACACATAATTTTGAGGTTGGAAATGTCCTAGAAAATTTATACTTCCTCACAGCATGTAAGTTATTCTCTGCATCTTTCTTGGGTATTCAAAATATCTTTGGCCACTTGTTAGGCAAAATAATTGACACTATATATTTGGCTTAACATACATCATAGTTAGATATAGAATATGTTTTCATGTTTAGCCATTTTAATTATACCTGTGTGACTTTGCCTGCCTATGTCCACAGCTTAGTTTTCCCTTGTAATGTTTTTATGGTTTTGTTTGCCTGCTTTAATTGACCAGTAAGAGATGACTTATAAACATACTGTTAAACAACAAAAATTCCAACTGAGTATACTTAAAGATCTCTGTGGCGTTATTAAATGAGTCACGAATTGGGCAGTAAGCAGAAAGCAGGTGACAAGCATAAGGGGACTCCAAAGGGGTAGAGTGGGAAAAGCTTTTAAAGGTAAGGTAAGGAGGTCACAAGCAGAAAATGATTATTTCAGGCTTAGGTAACCTACCTTTGGGTAGGTCTTTGATCACCTCATTTTCCTTTGGGGAATGGAATAGATACTGACCAGAAAATTTCACACTGACCAGATGAGATTATATTTCTGGGAAAGTTGTAGCTGTGGTTAGGGCAGGGCTGAAATCTTACTTTGGTGGCATGGGCTTAGCACAAGTGACTCCATTTTGGATTTTTTTTTTTAAAACTATTTTCCCCTTTTGATCAAACTCTCAGCTACGTTGAGAGATGTGATGAAAATTTAAGGCCTTTTGCACCTCTCAGCTACCTCTTTGTAGTTCTCGCAGCTTTTGTTGACTGTATGGTATCCATAAGTCATGATATTTTGCTTAAACTCTGTGACATTCACAGGTCGTAGTTTCAGGTTCACAATCTTTAAGTTGATCTTCACTTCCTTTCTGATATTTGAACCTTAGGGAAATCATTTGCTTAGCGGTTAGAACCTGAAAACATGCATTTAAAGTTTTTGAAAGAATACAGTGCATCAGGGAGGTGATTACAATTGTAATAAGCAAGATAATTTCTAATTTTGGAGTATACGTTGTAACCATGGTCCCCAATACCCAAACCAACCAAAATAAACCAAAGAAACACCTCATTGAAGGAGTCACCTTTTAAGCCGTGGCTTGCTCCGTGATCTTATATAGCTGAGTTTCAGTTTCTCCAGAAGTGTTAACTTAGCAGTGTTAACCCAGGTGTTGCAGTTGGTGTTGGCCACAGTGTAGATTCCTCCTAGCTCAGCCAAAAGATAATCAATGACTGTCTTATTCTGAGGAACAACTTTAGCTAGAAAGTCTGGGGGGTCTTTGTTAGGTTATTGTCTCAGCAACAGAATCTACAATCTCTTCAAGAGGCTTTTAGTCATGTAGTCAGGGAAATAGGGATCTGCTAAAGGAAGGGAATACTGAGTCATTGTCTCCTAGTGTAGGTCTGTTGTAACCCAACAGTGCAAATTCAGGTGAGTTGACAACGAGATGCCTTAGCTTATTTGTAGAAAATTAGAAACATAGTTAGATAATCTAAGAAATGTTGCTTCATTCTGCCTCAACTACATAGGCATCCATGGACACAAAAAGAATAACATATCCAGACAATGATAAACCCTGCCCAGGCACAAGCCAGTCCCCTTAAGGGAGGTACTGTGCACTGAATTGCTGCATTATGCATTCAATCTGGGGTCAGTCAGGTTTTTAATTCAACTGGAAAGAGATTCTCTTAGCCTAAAACAGTTATTCTAAATGCCTTGCAAGATGTAGTGCTGCTGTTGTGATTTCTTAGTGAGTGGGGGCAGATCTGATCTAGGTAATCATAGGAACATGGGGGTGCAAGTGTACTAAGATTTATGTGGTAATTGTGTCTAATTGCATGTGGTTATAATGGGAGAAAAGAAAAATCAAAGGACTAGATGTTCTGGTCATAAAAGTTAGGCTCGGTAAGAGAGTTAATAGAGGTTGATTATAGTTTACAGTGACATTGGGAATACAAGAGAAATTAGTCACAGGTATGACCAAGGGATCTCTAGTATCATGGGTATCAGACTTTTAATGACAAATCCAGCAATCTGAAAGGTTACTCCCCTTACAGTGACCTGGGAGATAGGAATAAGGGCATTATCTTTAAAAAAAAAAAAATTCCAGACAGATTAAAGGAGAGAAGAGAAAGGGTTTTGTGTTTATTTATATTATGAAGTCTCAATTCAGTGTCTTTCATCAGTAGCATTCTACCTCAGTATCAACTACTTCTATTCCTTGCCAGTGTTCTTCAGAGGGCTCAGTGTCTGTGTAAGACCAGATGTCAGGTGGAATAAACCTCTTCAGCTGTGAGATGAGCTATAAGGCTCAATGACTTCTAAATTTGCAGCAATGTTAACAGTTAGGAGTACTTTGTAAGGTCCCTCTGTGATGGGGTTTGAGGGTCATCTTCCTCTGATAATGTTTCCAGAATACCTGATAACCTAGGTTGCAGACTGTGGGCAACAGTATCTTTTTGATTGGGATCCAGGAAACTTTTCTGACATATGAAAGACAGGTTTTAGAATAAGACATTAAAGACCCACAGAAGCTGGTGATAGTAGCACCAGACAGCAAGGAATCGGTGGGAGATTGTATACCAGTAGACGCTGGTCTACTGGTGACTATTTCAGAAGTTTTGGGACTGTACATTTCCTACAAGAAATACTGAGAAAAGTCACTATAACAGAGGTGCTTGCTACCTTAGACCAAGGGAGTCCAGAAGTGTCAATAAGTTTTCAGATTTTAACTTGAGGAGCCCATTAGTTTTCTTGCCTTGCCTAATGATTGAGGTGCTAGGCATGGTAGTAATTCCAAGAAGTCTGCAAGGCTTTTATTAAGGTATTGGGTAATGAAGATTGCTCAGGCTTTTGCCCTGTTGGCTTCTGTGGCTATCACCTTTGATCTTGAATGCAGGAGGCTTTTGGGAGCATGGGCTAGGGTACACATGTCTGATGTTGGATACCTGGAGTATGAGGTGGGCATGTATAAGTGAGCACACCTAAGGCTGGAGGCTGAGGCTGTAAGGGCAACGAGAACACAGGATGGTGGTGGCGGAGTGTGATAGAGAATGGCTAGAGAGTAATAAGCATATAGAGATTTGCAGGGGCCCAAGTTGCCCTGCTGGCTTGTTTCCCCTGTGTGCTATTAGAAAACCTGTGAGGATGATGCCAAAGCTTCCAAGGTTCTCTTTTAAAGTGCCTGACCTGACAGTGAACCTACCTGGCCTGGCATGGCTGCAGAATATAAGGCTTATATGATTTGTCCAAGTAAAGTAGGAGCCTCTATTATTGGAGATTGTGGAACGTATGCCCCAAGTGGGAAACACATTTTCCAATCATTTCTTTACTGCTGTGAAGCCATCGGTTTTGTGCCAGAAGGATCTCATAGAAGGTTAGTCTGCTAGCATAGAAATGTTGTGTCAATTCAGAGTTAAGAAGACTTTGAACAGTGTGTGGAGTTTGTAAATAAACATTTTCTAAGGTTAAATCTGCTGAGGCTTTTACTAACTTGCAGCTGCCTCTATAGCCTCAAGACAGCTGGGTTAGGTGTGGGAAATTGAATCACATTGCTTCCTATAATTGACAACAGGTCTGTTTATTGCTATATTCTTGTGTGAGCATTCCCAGCGCCTACTTATCTCTTATATGCACAAATAAAGTGAAAGGTCTGGAATAGTTAGGTAGGCCTAAGGCAGATATTTCTTGCAGAGCTTGTTTTTGTCTTGGAAAAAAAAAGTTCATGTTTATCTTTCCAAATAAGGGATTCATAGATAGAAGTTTTAGTAAGTTCATAGAATGGAAAAGCTAATAAAGAAAAATTGGGATCTTCTAGTCTGTAATACCCAGCTAAACCTGGAAGCCCCTGAAGCTGTCACTTAGTATAAGTCTACAAAATTCTTGGATTTGTTTAATCCCTTTTGGAGATGGCTGGATTCCTTCAGTGCTTAGATTATGAACTACTGTAGCGGCAGGAAGGGTGGCACACTGGGCAGGTTCGGGATGGTTCTTAGCAGACAGGAGGGTAAAGGAAAGGAGTCTTGGAGCCCTTGGTGGCTTTTATGCTTTTATTAGAGGTGGCCAGGTACATGGCAGGCATGGGTGCCGGGGGGCCGGGAGGCTGGCAGGCCTCCCAGGCCTGGCGCATCTCACCCTCTCGGCTGCTTTCTACTGCTGCTGCTCGCGTTGGTCAGTACTGTTGGTCCTGGCATCCTCATGACGCCACCCATTTGAGCCCATGTCAAACTCAGGTGCACCCACTTGTGCATACCCACTGTTACCAGCAGCTGGCAGGAGGAGTGGTCTCTGGCTCCCCTGCACGTTAGTGTGGCAGTCCTTCCTTAGAAACCTTTTATGTAGCTTTTGCTGCCTGGATCATGGAATGGACCAATCAGGTGAGCCTTGGGTTGACTGACACCAGGACTCCGCCTCTCAGCACAAGTCAGTGATAGCAGAGGCCCTCTTGTAAATTATATTTCCTGAATTCTGGAACAAGCCAAAATGCACCAATCAGGTGCAGGAAAATTGCCAATCAGACTGTGGGTGGGGGGCGCCTTGAAAGTGGATATAAGGCCAAGTCAAAGGGAGCTTAGGCATTCATTTGGAGAGGGGAGCTGACGGGAGCAGATGGAGAAGCAGTAGCCCAGAGGAAGAAGAGCTCCTGAAGAGGAAGAGGAGAAGACAGTTCCAGCCTTTGAAGAAAGGAGGGAAGCCTCCAACTGCCGCCCTCTGAGGAGGGAGAGAGACTGGGACTCAGTCCTGGCTGTGACACTGACTGGAAGGAGCACCAAAGGCCCTGGGCCTGGTGTCTCAAAGAGCTGTTTGTTGGTGACATAAACCAACAACTCACAAGAGCTCTAACACTGGGTGTTCACTGGAACACATTTCTTCAGGCCCGTAGTGGTCATTGCTACTGGACAGTGCTGCCCAGCACTGGTGACCGGTGACTGCCAACATTGATGCTGTTCAGATGATGCAGCCAAAGTCTTGTGGATACATAAGTGCTCTTGTTTCCCCTGTTTGTAAATAAACCCCATGACTGTTGTTCCTGTAGCCTGAGGTCCCTTGCAATTGTGCGCGTGAGAACCCATAGACAGTGACCTGTATCGGGCACTGTCCTCTGATAGGCTACAGCCCCTGTTGCTATAGCCCTTGATTCTGGTTTGTGGCCTTTTGGCCTTTAGGGGCTTTTGGGGGGCTCTCTGACCTAAGAGTGTCCTCTGACCCCTGTCTCAGTCAGAGCCGCCTCCCTTCCCCTGTTAAACACATAGGAATAGCTCGGAGCACCGCAGGTGTCCATCATTACACCAGTGGCGGGAGGGTAGAAAAGCCTGAGACTTTTCTCAGACCCTACAACTATGTAATGAATGTTCCAGAGATAACTGTAATTTTTCCTTAAAAAATATATGTCCCTTTTCAGCTAACTGTTACAGTCATATGGAATCTTGCAGTGATGCCTCTTGGATAACTCAGCATAGTGAGGTTTTGTATTGTAGAAAGTGGTGGATTTCCCAGGGAACTGGAGGGTATTTGGTTCCTCTTCTACTAAAGGAAGATTGTGAAAAACTTAAAAGACTAGGTTCAGGTTGGTTAGGAAACTCTAAGGTGAGGTCTCCATCGGAAGTAAAACATACTAGCCCTTTTAATTTAAAAAGTAGATCTCTACCTAATAGTTTGGCTGATACTGTATCACCTAGCAAAAAATACCACTTTCCGTAAAAGGTCCCAAAGTGATTAATACTGATTGACAAAGAAATTCTTCTTGAACTTTATTATAACCCTCATAATGGAAAACTTTAACTCTCAGGGACTTGTTGTAGAATCACAGTAAGAACATTTCTGGTGAGGGCCAAGCTACTTGTGCTGTGTGACAAAAGCCGGGCATAAGGGACACCCCTGAAAAATCAGGAGCTCCAAAGCTGGCCCCTGCTGGATTCCATTTTGTTTTGGCTAACCTGATAATTATAGGCTCATGATATGTGCTTCCTTAAAAATAACCAGGGGAGGTTCCAGGGGAGGGTTGTAAAATTGATTGCTGTGCATTTGATGGCGGTTGTTTTACAAAAAATTTAAAAAGTAGACAGTTTCTCAAAGCCCAAACATTTACCATGGGAAACTGACTTAAGGAACCAAAACAAGACCCCTGTGGCTGGCCCATGATGAAAGGCTACCAGATGACTCTACCTTTCATAGTTGATAAACAAATCACTTGTATCCGTCCTGCCCTCTTCCCCAATTCTCTGCCACCATTACACTACCATTACACTGAATCCTAATTGTTTATGGGGGGATTCCCTTAATATTAAACGTTACTGAATAGTTATGGGTTTAGAATAAGTTGGGGTCATGGGTTTCTCTTAGGAATTAAATAAAAGGATGTAGGTATAATTTAGGTTTTAATATTATCCTTTTATTGGAGGCCTGTAGTAGGACAAAGTAGTTAAAAGCGTTAGGACAAAGTTGTTATGTTTGCTCTAATGTTTGGCTTACTGATGGATACATGTTGTTTTGCATTGGGCTGGGAAAAACATGTTTTGCATCTAACTAGGAAAAAATAGTGGTGGGAGGTGGTGAAGACCCTGAGTTATTGTTAACAAAAATGTAACAAATGTTAGCTTGCCATTTCTTTGTAAAGTATAAATAAAGATCTGCTGAGACACTCAATGGAGGATGTTGGCATAGTAGAAGGGAGTGCTGTGTTTTCTCGGCCCCTCTCCCCTTTCCCTATACATTCATTGTCTCATCCTGTGGAGAGCCTGGTTCCTTGCAGGAGCTGGTTTGCAGCACATTTCCATATTTTTTTGGCCACTTGTATTGCTAATGTAAATTGTTAGTACCTGTTCTTTATCCGTTATTTGTCTTCTCATTGATTTTTAAGTCCCTTTAACTTTATGTTTATCCCCTTAAGATACTTGGTTTTGCTGACAAGCAGCACAAAATCTTTTATATAAAAAATTCCATGGTTTGTACTATTTTAAAAAATAAAGTAGGAAGCATAACTCCGGTATCAACTAAAATTTGGCAAGCTTTTCCATTTATTTTAATTTTAGTTTCTTCTTGGCTGTTTAAGGTAATTACTGGTAACAGTTTACCAAATAATTTTAGAGGCCCATCAGTTCTGGGAGGTACCCATATGGGGACTCCTCCTTGTGGTTGCATTTGCAGGCACTTGAGTTGAAGAATTTGCATGGCCCTTTAAGGACAATCATTTAGCCAGGGTTCCCACTGACCACAAAAGAGGCACTGAGACTGGGGTCAGTGTTTCCTCACGGAAAGGAGGTTCCAGGTTCCCTGCCCCACCCACGGAAGGGTGGAGCTAAGCAAGGAGGGGAAGCTAGAGAAGACTGGAAGAAGGAGAGAGCAAGAAAACTGGAAGAGGCACATGGAGCAGAGTCGTGTGAAGAAACTGCACTTAGTTCTCAGCATTGGATTTATTGTACCAGGGACTAGGGGGACATGAAAGGAGACACTTGAAAGAGACAGAGATGTGGGTGAGAGACCCATGGGGTGGCTCACAATGGCAGCCTTTATCTTGACTTGGGTTTTGATTTTACTCTTTTGCTTCCAGACT
Organism: Galemys pyrenaicus; assembly: GCA_019455555.1. NCBI lineage: Eukaryota > Metazoa > Chordata > Mammalia > Eulipotyphla > Talpidae > Galemys > Galemys pyrenaicus. The sequence goes on from JAGFMF010011861.1 coordinate 4,635,943, forward strand.
TTCCTGGCCCTTCTGCCCCTTTCCTGTGGGTCCACACCAGAAGTGCCTTAGATTTATGGCAAGCTTTCGTGCCTGAGCAGTCCTGCTTTGGGCCAACCCTCTTTGACTGGGCATTTACCCACAAGGGGATGGGTGCTTGATTTGGAAATTACATTCTTTTTCCTCTCTCTGTTGCACACTAATTGCATTAAAGTTATTTTTTTTTTATTGAAGGCCTTACACACTAGAATGTTTTGTCTTGATAGGGCAGATGCAGGTTTGGGGGTCCCAAGGTACCCCTCTTCCTTCTGTAACAATTTGACAGTGAGCCCTTAGAAAGCTGTAATGTTTGTGTGTGGGGTGGGAGGGTGGATCAGGTATTATTTTAGGTCTTTGGTCTGGAGACCATTGCAGCTCTAAGGTCAGTTTAGCAGATGTTTGTGATTTTGCTTCAGGGTCCTTTCAAAGTGCTCGGTTTGTATCATGAGTTCAGTCAGACTCGTGAACTCCCATCCTATTTTCTGCCTTTTTGTCAATCCACTAATCTCAGGAGATAAACCATTTACAAAGAGAGGAGCTAAAGCAGGTTGAGTGACCTTTCTTAGTAAGTGGAACTCAGAATGCTATAGCAAGAGGATTTCCCAGCAGGCTTTCATCTGCAGAGATTCACCTTCCTTCTTGGCATGTTTCAATAATAGACCAATAAGCACAGACATGGAAGATCTTAGGAATGCCTTGTGAAAGATACTTGAATATTCTGGGAGCTCTTTCTGGTCAAGGATCTCAAATGCCATCCTCTGGGGTTTGCAGTTTTACTTCCTGAATCCATTTTGGACTTCAGCAGGTCCTCCCGATGCTGACAGGTTGGCCGTTTGGTGTCCTCAGACCCTACAATAACTCTGTATTCTTAAAAGACTTTGGGGGACTCTCCTGTGTTTTGGAAATTCTTTAATTATATCCCTTAGTTTGATCTTTGATCAAAGGAGTGAAGGATGCCTGAGAAGGTTCATCTGCAGCCTTGTGTAGTTTCATTTTAAAAGGAGTGTTTTATAGTTGAAAGTCAATTCAGAGACTTGGTAAATATGAACTCAGTAAAGAAGCTGAGGAGGGGAACAGTGAAAATTACATCAGTCCTACTATCTCTTAACTTTATTTTTCATTAGCCATTTATAATAAGTCTTTTAATAAAGCTATTTTAGGATCTTTAAACCTTTTGGAAGCTTCTGCATACCTATGAAAAATAGGTATCCTGTTTGGAAACCCATGCTTTCTAGTGCACTTCTTAGATGAGTGATCTTGGCTAATCAAAACATTCCCCATAATGGCCATTGTAATTAGATTACTTTTGGTAAGATGTTGCCATTTTATTAGACATCTACAGCTCCTGGGACTATAGTTCACAGATATAAAATAAGCAGGTGAGCTGGAAGGCAGTATACTTGAATTCTTTGGAATTTAAAGAGTCCCATCTTTTATTAATTTGTTACTAATGAAGTACTATTGTCTTACATCTTTGTAAAAGTGTTGACAACATAGGACTTCTCGCCTTAGGTGTGGTTATTGTAGCTCTCCCACCGTTAGAGCACCCCCTTAGTTCTCCACCAAGCTCCATAGTGCTCTCGCCATCTCCCACCCCAGTTCTCCTCCTTGTCCCTCTCTCTGCCTCTCCTCTTATCCTCTTGGATGCCTCAGATCTATGATCGGTTTTCAAGACTGGTTTTATAGTTTCTTTGTTTTGCCCCTTGTTTGGTTTCTCTGTATTCCACATGTAAGTGATACTATCCTGTATTTATCTTTCTCCTTCAGGTTTATTTCACTTAGCTTACTCCAGCACCATCCATGTTGCTAAGGCAATTTACAGAGCCAGTGTAATCCCAATAAAAATCTCAATGGTATTGTTCAAAGAAATGGAAAAAATAATACTGAAATTCATGTGCAAACACAAAAGGCTCCAAATAGCCAAAGCTCTCCTGACTGAAAAGGGGGAAAAACAGTGATATTTCACTTCCAGACATCAAGCTGTACTGTCAAGCCATAATAATTAAAACAATATGGTACTGGAATAAAAGCCGACCACCGGTATAGAATAGAGAATCCAGAGATTCCCAGCTGGTCCTTTGTATCTTAATACCCTATCACTAACCAATTATGTGACCTGGCCAAGGACCCAGTGTGCAGCTGTAACAATTCCTACCATGGAACCTGGCAATAGGCATTGTAGACTGACTCCAATTCAATAGGATTTACAGCTGCCAGAGCAGTTCCTAACTTACAGTCTAGGGACAGAATCAAAGGCTGGGATTTCCAATCAAGTGGGGGGCTTGTGGTCTGAAAGGCTAAGGGCTAAACTCTGGGCAGAATCATCAGCTGGTTCAGTTGGGTTACAGACAAAACTCTACCAGCTCAAGCTGACCTGCCCTACATCAGAAAAAAATACTTAGATTGAGAACTTGGGTGCAAAGATAGAAGAATTTAAAACGGGGAATTTATTTCATCTTCCTTGTGGAATGGGAAGGATTATTTTATGAGTGTTGACAAAAAAATTTCATGATGACTGGTGGAGGTTATATCTACATTTAGGTTAGGTGTTAAGCCTTGGTGGGCTTAGGACAAATGACATTTTGAGCTTGTTTTTAATATTAATCTTTTAGTTGTCAGTTGTACATATTTTCAATTGATTAATATCTTTTAAGTATGTTAACATTTTCATTTCAATTGTGAGTGGGATCACAAAATACCATGTTTTCCAAAAGTTTTTTATGATAACAAGGGAAGCTCTTGATTTTCATAATTATTTTGTATTTCAACATCTAACTAACTTATTGTAGTTAGATACCCTGGTTTCTCTTCATATCAGATCACCCTTTCATCTTTTACTTATGGTAGTTAGTTGATTGTACTGAAGTTTTTGACTGACAAGTATAACATCTGCAAGTGATGATAATAGAATTAGCTCCTTTCTAAAAATTTTTCTGTGTTATGCAGGATTTTCAGAAGGTCAACTAATGGTGGAATAATTGACAACTTTGTCTTTTTATTGATTTTTTGTGAAAAATACCTATAAACACAAAGTTAGCAGTTGAAATATACTATTCTTCATACTCAAAAGTGCCTTTATATTTCGTCACTTATTTTTAATGAGAAATAGATTTTGAACTTTATTTCAGGAATTTGGGGCATATGCTGGTAATTTTTACCATTGAGTCATCTTTGTAGTCCCTGAACACATTTTAAACCTGTGCATGATCTTATTGTATACTTATAGAATAATACTAAGTGCATTTTGCTCACTTTCATTGCAGATGTTTATCTGTAGACATAAATGGGTTTGACACTAATCTGAATTTCATTTTTCTATTTTATTATCAAATTTTGGTATGAGCATTATACTACGTTGGTATTAGTCATCTATGAGCTCCTTCTTAGTCATACTTTTCAATACCTTTAGTTTTTCTTGATACTTGCTAGGGACTTACTTGATATTAATTAACTATAAAATAAAGCTCTACATTTATTGTATATTGCTTTTTCTCATGGATCTGCTTTTGGAAAATTATCTTACTGCTGAATTTTAACAGAGATGATTAGCCAACTTTTCACCACTATAGACTCTCTTTCGTTCCCAGTAATTACATCTTCTTGTTTAAAAAATACAGGTTTGCTGCATTTTATAAAACCACTTCTGGGTGAAATGGCAAATTAAAAATCCAGTGGTATATGAAGAGGGAAAATCCCTATCATTTCTTTGTTTCCTCTTTGAATAATAAGTTGCTGAAAGCAAGATATGCTTACTGAACATTGTTTACTTTGGTGTCATCTTTTGGGGCCTTTGTCTTCTGTTTGCAGATATTGCTGTGGTGGAGATGAGTGATGCCTTCCGACAGCCGTCCTTGTTCCACCACCTTGGAGTGAGAGAGAGCTTCAGCATGGCCAACAACATCATCCTCTACTGTGATACCAATTCTGACTCACTGCAATCGCTAAAGGTACATCTGTGTCTTCTCAATATTAATTTTAGGGGTACCTCTGTTCTCCAAAGAAAGTTAAGTAGTTTATGTCTGTGAAACTGTGTTTTTGTCAAGCTGATAATTATACAATTGCTAGGTATGTTGCAGGTTTTACTAGAATTCAGTTTAGAAATGCGGCTATCCACAATAGGAAAAAATTTACTGTCGAGTTCTGAGCTCTAGTTAGAGCTGCATCCCATGAGACTGGGTTAATGGGAAGACATCAGTACACACCTGAGAAAGAAGAGGAACTTGCATAAAGTATAGGAGGCCTCCCCCCTGGGAAACCATCAGGGGTTCATTGGCCCACCTGTCTCCAGCTAGCAATACACTTCTTACTGAAAGTACTCTGAGTCCAAATTCTTTCCCTCAGTATCATCAGAAAATTGCCATCTTTCACTGGGATAGAATTTCAATTAAGATAGGAGAGGAAGAATAAAAACTTACTCTATTTGTCTACAAAATGCAGCGTGTCCAGATGTCATTCTTTTTATTATAGGAACTTAATGATCTGAAGGTATTTCCTCTATCCTTCATTGTGGGGGAAAAGGTTCCCGACAATGCTTTTGCAAGGCCTAGTAATTTTACACTGTCTGATTCTTTGAAAAGCATCTTACAGTTCAGTGAGACACATGCTGAGCCTGATATCATTCATTTCCTTTGTGAAGCTTCAGCTAGTTTCATGTGGCTTTTCTCATCTATTTCTTCCAGTACCCAAATCAAAGCCAAAGGGATGGGGAGTGCTAAAGCCCAGAGCTGTATATCTAATGGCTCAGTAATTGTTATATGAAGATCTCTAACTCAAAATCATGCCCCCCCAAAAATTTTTTTTCTTTGCTTTTATCTGAGCTTCTAGAGGTTATGTAACTTTCTCTGAAAAACCTGCAGACTTTCATTTAGCAAATTCATTTACTGCATTCCAGGCTTTGTGGTGGGCATCAACAGGGTCATCCTTTCCCAAATACTCTGAAATAATTCTAAGAGATTTACCCCTAGATTCAGTCTGTATTTTTACTTGGAGCAGTTTTCTAAGAAATGCCTAGTTAATTTTACTCCTTTAACTAATATATCATAAAGTTTCATGATGATGTACTTTTAACTAAACATTTTGATATCCTAGGATTTACAGCACATATTAACAGTTGATGAAGGAGTGAAATTATTTTTTTTGTCCTCTTTATTTTTTCTTTGGATTAAAATAATTTTAAACAGTGTTATATACATCTTTCATTCTATGCCATTTTTCTTCTTGCCCTGCTGGTTTCTGAAGATTTAATTTTATGACTATTCTTTCTTAGGGAATTTTTCAAAGAATTAAAGTTACATTTGAGAGAAAACTAGTGAGAAGTTTATATGGGACAAATAAACTGATTTATTTAGTTGCTTACAGCCAATCATGGTATAAAAGTAATTAGTATTTAAATAGTGTTCTTTTAAAAGGCTAATCTCTCTAAGGTACAGGCATTTGTCTTGTACATAATAGCTACTTGTTACTTGGCACTTACTTTGTACTAGGTGCTAAGTACTTTTACACCTACATACATTTTTACATTTAATTCTTAAAGTGCCCCTGTTAAATAGGTATATGCTTTATCATTTTATAGAACTGCAAACTGAGATGCAACAAACTCCATCCTTTGCCTAAAGTGACTGAACTAGTAAAATTGGGACCAGGTCTGCCTGACTCTTAATCATTACACTGCATGCAGTTCTTTCTACTAAGAAGCTTATCAGACATTGCTGCTAAGTATGTCCATTCAGGAAAACCCATCAACTATATCTCTAGAGTAGTTCCATGCAGCACCCACTCATCTTTCTCTTTTCTTTCGCTTCCCATTAACATAAGCTTTTTGTCAGTTTTTTCCTAGTTGAATAGGCATCTGATTGCAGAAGACAGCGATGTCTGGGATAGAGAGTTGTTCTTTTTTTTTTTTTTAAGATTTATTTATTTATGCAGACAAGAGCTGGGGTACAGGCCAGAGTCGTGGGAGGTGAGAGGATTCACCAGACAGAGTGGAGAGCAGAACAGGCAGACTGACCGAAGCACACTGCCAAGGGCAGCAGTGGGCGAGGCAGGAGAGGTCTGCCGTGCCATGTGGGTCCCCTCCCTGGCCGGCAGCAGGAATCGAACTTGCGCTGCAGTGGCTGCAGCTTGCTCCACAGTGCGTGGCTTAACCCACTGCGCCACCAGGGAGGCCCCGAAAGTTGTTTTTTTTTTTCCTTCAGTCTGAAAATATTCTCTGACCCCTCCAGTTCTCTGCATCGAAAAAAAAAGGTGTGCACACGTGTGAGTGTGTGTGTGAATTTTTAATTTTATTTATTTCTGTTGTAGTTAGTTATAGATATAACTGTTATTCCTGCTACTTAACAAAAGAAAGAAAAACTGCTCTGAAATAAGACATAACAAGAGATATTTATAAATAGTATGTACTATAGGGATCAACCAAATAGAATAAAAATGAAGCATCTCTGTTTTCACAGGGCAAAGACAGAAAGAGAATGCTATTCTTGTCATATATCTAGCTTCATTTTGGTTTATTCTTTGTATATCTAGGAAGTACAGCTGCACTAGTTTTATCTTCAATCTATGGCTTATTGAAGAGAGCGATTTCTCTTTGGCAGCAATTTCTCAGAAAGAAGTCATAGGAAAAAAATTTAACTTCAAGCTCTTGAATAAACAATTGATAGACACCATGAAAGTACTTAAAATTTATGTCTGAACTTTCATATGAGAGAATATTTAGAATCTAATCAAATCAGTGTCTCCTTTATGGCTTAAAGACACAGTGCTATCAAACTGTCACCAGCCACTGAAGCACAAGTTCTATCCCTGGCCAGGGAGGTGACCACATGGCACAGCAAACCTTTCCTGTCTTGGCTACTGCTCCCCTCAGCAGTGTGTTTCAGTAGATCTGCTCCCTACTCTTCTGGTGAAGCCCCCACATCTGACTTACACCTCAGTTCTTGTATGTATAAATAAATAAATCTTAAAAAGAAACTAATCAACGTGTATACTTCCAATAAATTTCATATTTTTTTAACAACACAGGTGCTCTTGTAAGAATTAAATGTTTAATTAAATTTTTTTTTAGTTTTTAAAAACTTGGTTGCTTTTATTACTTTAATTTTTTGCAAAACTCAATGAGTTTTTAGTCAACTCTAATGAAAATTTATTATTTTATTAAATAATCCACATCCAGAACCTTCATGCCCTTATTCTAACTGATCTAGTTGTAGTGAGCTCTGGTTCAGTAATTCAGCTGTACTGACCCTACCAGATTCCTAGACAAGAGCAAAAACCAAACTTCAGCCATTTGAACTGTGTGGTGTGGCCTGTAATTAGAGCTCCTCATAGATTTTTCTAAATACATTTTATTTAATTTTGTTTTTCACAATTGTATTTTCATTTAAATTTTTTAACATGGAGTTTAACAATGGTTTACAACACCGTATATGATTTAGGAAAATAGGCTCACACTTCCTCAGATGCATGTTACCACACCACATCTACCACTAAAGCACCCAAAGGCCATTGGGCCTCTTCCCCTGTTTGCCCCCAACCCCCTTTCCCTCCCCCTCTAGAAGTCTCAGTTCTGTAGTCATATCACTATGGGCTGTTTTGGTTTTTGTTTTGTTTTCAGCTTCTTTGTTTTGTTTCTTTCTGCTCCATATATGAGTAAAATCATCTGAGGTTTGTCTTTCTCCTTCTGACTTTCTTTACTAGCATAATCCCCTCCAGTTCCATTCAAGTTCTCACAAGTAGCAAGAGTTCATCTCTTTTTCATTATAACTCTGCCTGTGTGTGTGTGTGTGTGTGTGTGTGTGTGAGTGAGTGAGAGAGAGAGAGAGAGAGAGAGAGAGAGAGAGAGAGGAGGTCCTCTCTTACTGGGTACTTAGGTAGTTATGACTTGGCTGTTGTAAATGGTACTGCAATGAACTTAGGGATATATCCCTTTAAACTAGTGTTTTATAGTCTCTGGGTAAGTACCTAGGAGTGGAATTGTTGGGTTATATGACATTTATTTTTGATATTTTGAGAAACTTCCATACTCTCACATTGTTTTCCATAGGGCCTGTACTGGTCTACATTCCCACCAACAGTGAATGAGGTTTCTTTTTCTCAACACCCTATCCAACATTTGTTGTTTCTGTTTTATTTATTATTATTCTTTTTAATAAGGGCGTTATCATGAGAGTGAGGTTTTGATTTGTGTTTCCCTGATAAATGATACTGAACATTATTTCATGTGCCTGTTGGCCACCTGTATATATTCTTTGGTAAAGTATCTATTTAGCTCTTCTGCCCATTTTTTGATTGGGTTATTTGGCTTTTTTTCCCCCTTGATTTGTGTGTGTTCTTTATAGATCTTCGATATTAGCCCTTGTTGGGTATATGATATGCAGATATTTTCTTCCATTTAGTAGAGTGGCTTTTTTTTTTAAGATTTACTTACTTATTCATACAAGAGCTGGGGTACAAGCCAGAGGTTTGGGGATGAGAGGATTCAACTGAGACAGAGTGGGGAGCAAAACAGGCAGATGTAGTGAAACATTCACTGCTGAGGGGAGCAGTGGGCGAGGCAGGAGAGGTCTGCTGATACCTTGGCTGTAGTAGCTGTGGATATTTCATAGTGTGGTGCTTAACCCCTTGAGGCATCAGGGAGGCCCTGTTTTTTGTTTTATTGATAGTTTCTTTTGCTGTATAGAAGCTTTTTAGTTTGATATAGTGCCAATTGTTTATTTTTGCTTTTGTTTTCCTTGCTGGGGTTAACTCCCCAGATATCCCTGAAACCAATAGCATGGGGTGTTTTGCGTATTTTTCTATATATTTTATGGTTTCTGGTTTCATATCCATGACTGTCTTTAATCCATTTTGAGCTAATTTTTGCATATGGCAGGAGAGAATGGTTTAATTTTTCTGTATGTGACTGTTCAGTTTTCTCAGTACCCTTTGTTGAAGAGACTTTCCTTTCTTCATTGTATACTCTTCTTTGTCATCGATCAACTACTCATATGGGTTTATTTTGAGCTCTCAGTTCTATTTCATTGGCTTATATCTATTCTAAAGCCATACTGTTTGATCACTTTCACCTTGTAGTATATCTTAAAGTCCCGGAATATGATGGCTCTGTCCCTCCTCTTTTTTTGCTAAGCTTGCTTTGGTTATTTGGGGTCTTTTCCTGTTCCATGTAAATGTCAGCAATGTTTACTTTTTGAAGACTATCATTGAAACTTTGAAAAAGATTGTATATATATAATACTTTGGGTAATACATATTATTGCTTTGAGTAAAAGCGTTTTCACAATATTAATTCTCCAGTCTGTGAGCATGGAATGTCTTTCCATTTTTTGTGTGTCTTGTATTTTTTTTAAAGATTTATTTATGCATACAAGAATTAGGGTACAGGCAGATATGGAGGGAGTGAGAGGATTCACCAGAGACAAGAGTGAAGAACAGATCAGGCAGATTGACTGAAATACACTGCTGAGGGGAGCAGTGGGCGAGACAGGAGAGGTCTGCTGCGCCATGTGGGTCAGCTCCCTGGCCGGGATCGAACTCATGCTGAGGTGACTGTGGACTGTTTCACAGTGCTGTGTTTTAACCCCTTGTGCCACCAGGGAGACCCCTGTCTTGTATTTCTTTTAACAATGTCTATAGTTTTTCATTGAAATAGGTCTTTTAGTTCCTTTGGTAGGTTCATTCCTAGGTATTTGATACTTTTTGATATTACTGAATTCTCTATCCAATAGGAAGATAGAGTCTTCCTTCTGTGTTTGGATTCTGGAGAATTTTCTCACCTTGTGATGCCATTCTCTTGAGGTTTTGCATTTTAATGTATTATATATTTTTTGTCTGCCTATTTTGCTACTTGAGATCTCTCTATTGTATTATCATTTTGAATATCTTTAAGCCGTAACTTAATGGATTAAACTATTTTGTTTTTCCTGCAGATGGTGCTGGGTTTTATTTAGTTTTATTAATTAATTTACTTACTTTGGCCTTGATGGCTTCTCTGTACTCAGGTCTGCTTTGTAGTTGATGAGTCAGAAGTGTAGGAAAGGGAGTGCTGGGGTCCAGATGTTAGTGTGGATGGGTTGGAGTGGGGCTCATGTTTGTGTCACCGTGATATTCCTCATCTCCTGGGTTTGGGGTGACACACTAGGCAGTCCAGGGCTCTCAGTGTGCCTCACACTTCCAGTCCCAGGAGTTGTGATGTGGGAGTGTAGATCAGAATGCCTGTCCTGATGTTTTGATTACCCCCTGGTAATCCACCCAGCCTGTGTGGAGCATCTCAGCTCCTCCATAAGTTCCCCCTGTTTCAAGGGGTTGAGCCTCCATACACTCTCTGTCCCCTCCTCTCCTGGGCCCCAGGCTAAGCTGACAGCCTGTCACTTGTTTCCCATTTGCCAGATCACAAACCCCAGCTTCCTCTTTCCATCCACCTCCTATTCCATGTTGTACGAATCTCCTTAACACCAATCCTGTTGAAATCTGTGGGGCCTGCCATGACAGGTCTGCTTCCAGGTTCCATCCCAGGCTTACTGCCAGGGTCCACTGTGGTGGGGTTTTGTTCCCATGTCCCTCGGGAGGGCTAACTAGGTCTATGTGGACCTAGGACCAGTGGGGCAGCTTCCTGGACCTCCACAGACACCAGTGGGGTCCATTGCATAAAGGCTGCATGCCAGTTTTGCTCTTCTGTTTGCAAGGTGTACAGGGTCTCCTGGGCCACCAGAGCTTACCTCACCTGCTTTGCCTGCTCCACTGCTCAGTAGGGCCTCCTCCTGAAATACTTAATTTTTTTTCAAAAATAGTCATCCCTTTACTTCAACAAATAGAAGTAGATAATCTTTTTTTCTCTCTTAGTGTTGTAACAACACACATTTCTTTGGATAAGTATCATGAAAACTCTTTATGTGACTACTATTGAGATTATGTTCAATATGTGCTTTATATTTGCTTGAAGATAAGAAATTGCTTTACCAATTATATCAGAATTTACTTGGTGTCTCTCAGTTAATGGAAGAATACATACAGATACTGTTCACCAGTGTCTGTTATCAGAAAAGGCTTGGATGAAATGAATGGCTGTTGTATAGAATGAGGAAGTTAAGTATTTTCCTAGTAGTTACTCATATCCCCTTGAAGCAAATAGTTGTAGTTTTGAAAAGAACAGTGATACCCATGAAGCTTTGATTATGCCAATGTCTAATAAATTGGTTAGTATATCAGGGTAATTTCTGTTACAAATACCTCAAACTTAAATGTAATTTTTATAAGTATTTGGCAAATTTACTTAGGATCTAGAGTATTCTTAAATCCATAAAAACCTGTTGTTCTTACACGATTACTTTCTTAAAGTTTTGTGTCCCTTACCAAAGCAAATAATTAAGATGACTTTGATTTTAGCTTGAATTGTATAGAAAATGAAAATTTCTTACTTTCTAAAGTTTTATGATTCTTTTAGTTTAACAATGAATATTTGCTGGATGTTTTTCAGCACTTTTTTTTTTTTTAAAGATTTATTTATTTATGCACACAAGCACTGGGGTACAGGCCAGAGGCGTGGGGGTGGGGTGAGAGGATTCACCACAGAGAGCAGGGAGTAGAACAGGCAGATCAACAGAAGTACACTGCTGAGGAGAGCAGAGGGCACAGCAGGAGAGGTCTGATGCGCCATGTGGGTCCCCTCCCTGGCCGGCAGCAGGGATCGAACTCGTGCTGCAGTGGCTGCGTTTTGCTTCACAGTGTGTTGCTTAACCCACTGGGCCACCAGGGAGGCCCATGTTTTTCAGCACTTTTAAATAGCATCTAACCTAGTCAGTTGTACAAAGCATACACACACAGCAAATGTTAGGGGGAAGATGTGATTTCAAAATATAATTTTATAGGGTAGCCTAATGATTTGTGAACTGAAAACACTGGCCCTGCACCTTTTAACAATGCTGGTTCTGGACATTCCTGCAAGTGTCTTACTTACTTGATTGCCAACCACTGATTTATAAAGGCTCTCCCTGGTCCGGCAAAGCTGTCTCGTACACTTATTGTTTCATGAGAGTTTTGAATTTACAAACTAGATGAAAGATTTATTTAAAGCAGTTGACTTTTCAGTTGTAACATTCCTGGGCTTTTGAAAAGGGTTTGATACTGTATAATCCAACTTTTTAAAATGTCAATAAGCTATCTTCAAAGGAATTATCTGTACCCTTACTGTCATTCCTTTCCTCCTCTATCATCACTCTATACAGTTTCCACTCCTCTATCATCTATCTATACAGTTTCCAGCATCTTATCATTTTATCAGGAATGATAAAAGGAAGAGATGATAAAGAAGAAGAGAGAAGTGTATGCTCCACTATGAAAGGAAGCTATGTTGACATCACAGTTTGGCACCAGATAGTTTCTTCATTTGTAGAGACATTCATTGTACACCAGTGACTTTTTGTAACTTAAGAGCCAGAAATACCTCTTCACATGGAAGATGTAAGTGTGAAAGCCCCCTTGACTCTTATCCAAATGGGGCATGAATTGCTGAATTCTATTCCCTTTTGTGCATAATCAGTAAATATTTCTTTCTATGGAAGTTGGTCTTTGTAAAATTCCAATTTACATTCTGTTTGGACCCTTTCAGATGCATCCTTGTTCACTTCTGAAATGTATGTGTAAAATGTAATTTACTATACAGAAATTCATGATACCTATAACTTCTCAGTAATACAGTTTTTTTAAAGAAATGCATGAACTTGAATAATATGTTATAATTAGGTATTGCTAAAAGAAACAGCTGGTGACAAAGAAGAGGAAGATAATTGTAATAATGGCAACAGATTATAAGACGTTGGTATTAAGAAGCTGTTTCAGCTGCTGAATGTAAAAATGTCACTCATCAGCATCTTAGCTCAGTTTAAAGACATATATCTATTTACAGTAGTATTAAATATATCTCAATATGAAACAAATCACAGGCTAGGAGGAGAGTCTAGAATTTTTTTTAGGATTACTTTCCACTTTGTACCTGAGTTTTTGGTACAGTTTGTTTTAACTGATAGTTACCCATGTCTCACCTATAATCACAAACCTGGGTACAAATTGTCTCTAGATCTGTTAATGTGGAAATCGAGTTGGAGGTTTTGCCTTGGTATTGTTGATGGTCTTTAAAAACTAGCTAATGATAGGTAAAGAAACAAAGCAAATGAACAAACAAAACAAAAACAAACTTTAAGACTATAAAAACAAAATGATTGTTACCATAAGGAAAAGAGAAGCTTGGAGGGTAAGTTGGGTAAATGGAGCAATTGGCTGGTGATGGATGGAAACTAGAATTCTGGTGACAAATATAATATAGTATATAAAGGTGTTGTTTTAAAAAATATTGCACATGTGAAATATATATACTGTTATAAACCAATATCATTTCCCCAAAAAAATGAAATAGGCAAGGTAGTACTTAATACATAGATTGGGTAGACAGACTTTGCAGATGAGAAAGAAATCTAGTGAGAAGCAGTAACTTAGGAGCACACATAAGTGTCCGGACAAAGCAAGGTCTATTATCAGGGACATTTCCTTCTAAGTCTGTCTGCAGACTTCTTATGCCCTGTGAAAATATGCCTCTCCAGTTTTTGTTAGTTTATTGAGGTTTCTTTTTTTGATTTGAGCTTCTATGTAAACATAACATGTAACCACAAATGTGCTTAGTTTCCTGACTGTCAAGAGAGCCAGTTCTGGGACACCTCATTGGAATGTCCTTCCTGAGTCTGCTCACCTTTATTTTAGCACAAACAAAAGGGTAAAGATGAGTCCCACCTTCTCAGTGAGGCCTAAGATATTCACAGTCACCCATCTGATTGTTCTTGTTTAAATTTGAAGTGTTATAGTTAATTAAGTAGATGCCCTAGTAATATAAGTGATATCCCTCTTTTTTCTGACTATGGTGGAAAATTTGCCAGGTTTCCCTGGAACAGTAAGAAGAATCAGAAAGGGAGATCCAGAAGATCACAAGCCAGGACCATGCTTTCTCTCAGACTGAGAATTCTTACCCTGCTCCTTGCTTTCCTTTTAGAAAAGTGAGACTGTGGTGACTGGTTCTACCCTGAATCAATTTGACTTGGCAATCCCACACCAGCTGTTCCACTTCCTCTGGCAGTAAACACCTAAGTATTAGGCACAACAGTTTTTCTCTTTTGAAGACACTCCATTTATTTGTCCTTAAAATGACCTCTTCAAAGTTTATTGTCCAAGTAGTTACCAAAGGTTGTCTTTGTCTTCTCTTGCAGTAAGACCTAGACAAAGTTGTCTCTTTGATCTTGCTTCCCTTTTTGGTTAGCAAAGCATCCTGGAAAGTGTGGGGGAAACATTTTTAGGTGTCTGGGACAGGCAAGGGGGTGCACTGACTAGAAATCCCCTAAAAACTTCAAGCAAGTGTGGAGCTGTACTGGGGTAATGCATTTCAGAAACCTTTCATTGGTTGGAATTAGCATTTAGCTGATTTCATCATTTTATTTCTAGCTTTTTTAAAATATTTTTTATTTATACATATAAGAACTGGGGTGCAGACCCAGACGTGTGGGTGAGAGGACCCACCAGAGACAGAGTGGGGAGCAGAACAGGCAAATTAACTGAAATACACTGCTGAAGGGAGCAGTGGGCGAGGCAGAAGAAGTCTGCAGGCCATGTAGGTCCCCTCCCTAGCTGGGGATTGAACTCCCACGCTGCTGTGCTGCGGATGCTTCACAGTGCGGCACTCAACCCACTACACCACTAGGGAGACCCTATTTCTACTTACTTTAGATGAGAAATTTCCATGAAGTGAAATGCAGTGTAGCAGTTGAATCTTAAATTTATTCTTTCCATTTTTCTTTCAGTGGGTTTAGTATAAACTGAACATTCACTATTCTCCCTCAGTAGTTAAATACATTTCCAGGTCTTGTTTGTACTGAATTAAATGCACAGATAAGTATTTTTTTTTAAGATATCTTATTTAAGGTCACATCATAAACTAAAAATAAATTCTGCCTCCTTCATGAGAACAACTTGTATTCATTTAACTTTTACAGACATAAGTAATGCTTAGTAAGAATTCAGTAGATCTCTATAGGAATGATTTTAATATATTCCTATAGTGTATTATAATGCATGTGTTACCTGGGATGAAAGCCAAGAAGACATATAAGAGGATTATTACTGCAACGAGCAACTCAGGAATCTGTAACATTGACTGTAAACCAACAGTAACTGCGATTATTTTTTTATGGCACAGAGCAGAGGAGAACCTTTAGCTCACTCAGCCCTCAGCTCTCTTCCCTACCATTTCCAATTCTGTATTTTGTGCCCCCAAAAGAGATAATGGTAGAACAGCTCCTATACTGGGGTGCCTCTCCTTCCGGTGCACAAGGATACAATAGCACTGTGACAAACCTTAACCAAAAGCAGATGATAAGCTACGAGTTGTAAGAGCGGTGACCACTCAGTCAGGAGTCTTGGTGTGTTACATTAGAGAGAGGTGAAATGACACGTGACTAACAGGAAACAAAGCCCCAGCCTACATATAGCTACACTAATTCATAGTCCCCAATATTTTTTATACTCGTTTTTCTTCATTGTTCCATGCTTTTGTTGACTGCATGCAATTTGCTAGCAACCATTGGAGGTGCAAATACGAGTTAAAGATGATCCGTGCCTCCAAAGAGCTCATGGTGTTGAATGGGAGAATCATACACACAAATATATGCAATGTAGAACACACAGTCCTGTCACACACAGATCCTTATGAGGGTTAGTGGTGGCAAAAATAAGGACCTAATCTGCTTATAATGGAAGGATAAGGTCATTGAAGTCAGTCCAAACCAGCTTCATAAAGAACAGATTTCTTAGAGGATGCTATGGGGTAAGATAGAGAGAAGGATGTTTTCTTGTTATTTAGAGGAAAGAGAGAAGGTTATTTCTATCAAAGAGAGCAGCGCCTGAGTTGTGCTACTCCAGAGTTGTGCTACTCTGGAGATGCTCTATAAGTCATTGTTGGAAAATTCTGCATACCATGTTTCTGACTTTGTGGTTATCCAGTATTTTCTAATTTTTTCTTCATAAACCTGAACCTGAGCTTGTGTGTGTGTGTGTGTTTTGTACTACCTACCTTCACAGTGTCACTCATCTGTCTCTTGATTTCTATTTCTCTGGGTATCCCTGTAATCCAGGCCCTTATTTAGCTGTCCCTATACTGTTGTTGCAGTTACCTATTTGTCCCCCTCCAATATTATCATCTAATTAGTATTTGTTAAATTATTTAGTATTTATTTAAAAAAGAAAAACAAGTTTTTCCTTTTGTCTTTTTTAGATAATGCACTAAAAACATTTTTACAGGCAAAAGGATATATTTAATGAAATGTCATTATCCCATCCTTGTCCCCCAGTCAGCCAGCTCTCTTACCCCTTGGCAACCAGTGTTACTAGTTTCTATTATATCCTTCCAGGGAGAACTTTTTTTATGAATGTACAAATTAGAATTTTCATTTTCTTCCTGTTGTACAGAAATAGGAGCACAGGATGAAAACCACCCTGTCCTTTGTTTGGTTTCACTAAGCAGTATAGATTGGGGAGTTTCTACATTGTCATATACGTGTTTTCTTCCTCCGTTTTCTCCTCGGCTGCACGGTAGCCCTTGTGTAAGGAGGTGCTTTGACTAGTCGACCAGTTTCTAGTTGATAAATGTTTGTGTTGTTCACAACCTTTGCCTAATGTGTGCTGACACTTATTTATGTATATCACCCACCTTTGAAAAATGCTTCAACAAATGCTCACAAAGCAAAATACTTTATTTTGGCATTTAAGATTTTCTTTAATCAGACCCCAGATAGCTGTATAATCTTACTATGGGTACATGCCCAAAGAAACTTTCTTTTTTAGCCCAATGATTAAAGGTGTTTTTTAAAAAAAAATAAAACCTCTTTAAAACTATCTTATATACTTCCCAAATGAGCATCTTTAACTCCCACTGATAATGTTAATTGCTTTCTAAATGGCCTTTTGTTCAAAGTTTCTCAATCTAAAGCCTCACCTCCCAGGTCTGTCTGCTCTTAGTTCATCTTGTCTTCTACTTACTTTCTTTGTAGATTTTCTCAATTTCTAGTAGTATCTTTCGCTTAGAAACCCCAGCCCTTGATGAAACACCACTCTGTTGGCATAGAACGTGTGTGCATACAGGCATGCAAATCCTGGCTTATGTTTCTTTTAAATGTGCGGATGCCCTTTTTTTTCCCATCAGCAAGATTATGAGCTACATAAGGATCTCCTTTAGTGTTTTATATATATTTTTGAAGCTCTCAAAATTACCCAGAAAAATTCCTCCCCTATAAATACTTGTTTACTTATCTATTTTCCTTAACTATTAAAAAAATCATACATGCTGCTATAATCTAGAGCCCTTTTGGGTCTCCTCTGTCCGCAGGTTGGTCCTGGGGTGAATAATGACCTGACTTTGCTTTTCTGATTCCTTCTTACCTTGTCAGATCTGGCTACTCTTCTTAGGCAGATGGACCTACCGTGAGGCTCCCGTGTACCTGACATTTCCTGTTTCCATGACAACATACCTGCCATCTATTCCAAAAGGCTGTGCCATTTCTGTTTTCTAAATTGTAGTTCCCTGATCTCAGCGAAATCTTTGTGCCACAAGCTTTTCTAGATTGTTTCTTCCAAGTCCCTAGTCATTGTAACATCTAGGACTAATAATAATGACAGTTGGCTTTATCAAAAACTTCCTGTATACCAGACACAGTATAGCTACATTATTTGCATGATCTCACTCCTCAAACCTTTTGGGACACTGCCCACAGTGTATTTATAGCATTCCACTTTTCTATTATCAATACATAAGTTATATTTATGACTCTTCATTGTCACATGTCCTTGCTATCGATGTGTGTGGGATAAGTGGCCAATGTTTCCAGCTGCCCAGGGGGCACAGGCAGATTGGTCTCCTCCTGCGGTGTGTGTGAGGTTGTCCAGTCAGGTGTCCTCAATGACAGGGATATGTTCTGAAAGATGTATTATTAGGTGATTTTGTTGTGAGAATGTCAGAACAAGCTCTTACAAATCTAGATAATGCCGCCTTTACACACCTAGCTCATGCAGGGGTCACCAGGGTATATGTGAGCCTCTGACCCCAAATGTTATGAGGCTGGTAACTTTAAGTCATTTTAACCACAGTCGAGACATAGTGCCGTACATATGTGTTCTGCAGAAGGGATTCTTAGATTATTCAGCTTCTAGATTTTACATATTTGTGCTATTTTCCTTAAACCGTAGATGATACTTTTATGCCCCTTTGACTCCTCCATCAGAATGTAAACTTCTTGGGGGCAGGATCTTATTCTGTACTCCCTAAGATTTCTAGTTGCTAACAAAGTTATTAATATAAACTTTCCCACATAGAATACTTTAAATAATTAGTCAGATTAATTAATTTTGTATTAACGTCTGCCTTCCTTTTTTCTTTTCTTATTTTTCAGGAAATCATTTGCCAGAAGAATACTGTGAGTATTTTACTTAACCCTTACAGAAATTTTTAAATCTTTTTCACCCACTAATCAGGTATTTTTAAATCACCCCAAATTAATTTCTGTATCTGTTTTTTTCTTTTTTGGAGTTTCTGACATATCAATATGACTACTATATCTAAATATTACTTTACAATAAAACTTTATAAAATGGGAATTTACATTAATACCTTTTTTCCTTATATATGTAAAATTATGTTCTAGAAGAAACTTAATGGTATGTTTATAGTTGTGAATTATGAATGGCACTAAAGCAATATATATGCACACAGAGACACACATATATTTATGTGCATGTATATCAATATATGAACACATGTAGATATTTATATATAAGCTATCTATACATACTTATAGATACCTGAACACACATATATATACATGTTTATATGTATATATATATGTTTTCCATCTAAAGAGAATAATTTATGTTCTTAAGTTTTTAGTCTGCCTTGAGATAGCAACACAGAATTCCTATCCTCTACACAGAATTAAACAAAAGTTTAAAAGTCATCAAAATAAACTTTAAAAATGCATGAGGAAAAATTATACAGTGGAATCAGCCTTCTTATTGCCAGTGGGGATTTTTTTTCATTTTGGAAAGGAAAAAGTCAGTATTTAAAACCTTAAAGCATATTTCTAAAAAGGAACACTGTTGATGGGAATGTAAACTGATTGAGCCCCTGTGGAAAACAGTATGGTGATTTCTGAAAACATGAGCAGAAGATTTACCATATGATCCAGCAATTCCACTTCTAGGTATCTACCTGAAGAATGTGAAAACATTAATTCAAAAGGATATGTGCATTCCTATGTTCATTACAATGCCCAAGTTAGCAGTCAACGATAAATGAGAGTGGATTAAGAAGATGTAGTACATATATATGATGGAATACTGCTCAACTATATTTAAAAAAAATGAATTCTTACCATTTGCAACAACTTGGATGGAGCTGGAAGAGATTATGCAGTGGAATAAGTCAGAAGGAAAAAGACAAATACTGGATGGCATCATTCTTATGTGGCATATAGAGAAAACAAAACACAGGTTCAAACAAAACCAAACCAAAAACTCTAGACATCTGATGCAGCTACTAGAGGGGGAAGACGAGAGTAACAAGCAAAATGGAGAGGAGACACAGTGGGCTATTGTGCAGGACTGTAGGTGCTTTGGGTAGTAGGTATGGTGTGGTAACGTATACCTGAAGGATGTGATCTTTTATCTCTAAATCATATACAGTGTTGAAAACCAGTATTACCTAAATACACACACACACAAAGTTAAAAATAAAAGTATCTCTGCAACTTAGAGTGGAAATCACATAGACCATAAAAATCTACACATCATTGCATTTAAGATAAGTTTAAAAGTAGAATTGGTAGTTTTTCCATAGATCAGGTATTTTATGGTTAGGGTTAAGATTTCACCAGGTGAGAGGCTGATTGCAACACATACAAAATTGCTATTGTAAACTTATATTTTTCACATCTCAGCAGGAAATAGCCATTATTGCTTCATGCATCGATTCATTCTAATAGATTTCATTAAATAAGTGTTGATTGAATGTGAATCATGTGCCAAGCTTTTGCCTTGGTATCCTGCGTTAATTCTGGAGATTAAACATGAAAACAATCTCATATATCCTTTTTAATTTAATTTTTATTTTTGTGTAGAAGACCAGGGTGTAGGCCAGAGGGTGGGTTGGGGGTGGGGTAGGGTGGAGTGAGAGGATTCACCAGAGACAGAGTAGAGAGCAGAATAGGTGGATTTTACTGCAACACATTGCTAAAAGGAGCAGCAAGCAAGACAGGAGAGGTCTGCTGCACCATATATGAGTTAGCTCCCTGGCTAGGGATTGAACTCAGGCCATTGCGGTGACAATAATGGGACTTAACCCATAGGCCACTAGGGAGGCCCCAAAACAATCATATTGATAATTGTCCCATGAGATGGGAGTTGTCAGTCTTGTTGGGAAAGAAGGTCAGTAAACAAACAGAAAAACAAAGAAATTAGAAATTAACATAAAGATGCTAAAATAGTGGGTGGCCATCATGTATCAAGTGGTCATGGAAAGCCTTTCAGGGAAGGTATAACTTATCTGAGACGTGAATGTCAGGAAAAAAGCCAAAGGTAGTTTGAACTTCTACAAGATTCATGAGAGGACTGAATATGGCACATGGTGAATGAATTACCCATTGATGTAAGTAAGCGGCAGCGTTTTAGGTGCTGGGTGTCCTTACCCAAAGAGGGGTATTTGGAGCATATGTTTCATTATGTAGGAATGCTGAGAGCATTTTCATCTTGTAGTTTCATTCATTTTCCTTACATATTTATAGTCACCTTTATGTAGTTTTCTAATGTAAAATGCATAATCAGCATGATCAAAAAAACAGATTAAAAAAATAGTTAGATTAAAACTAGATTTTGAGCTTTGAATTTTTATAGCCATGAAATCAGGCATGGGTAAAAGAGATGAATATTGTTCATTTATGACCACACCTTTATGTTTTGAAATTTAAAGAGATGTGGTATTCTTTCTCTAAGAAGCAGGTTTAACTATTTTAGAATTACCTTATTAGTAAAAGGCAGTTATTGCATATTGGGTGCTGTTGTTGATCATACAGCGGTTGTTTTTATTTGCTTTGGATTATCAGTTATTTCAAATGATGGGTTAGTAGCAATCTGTAAACAGAAATTGCAGAAATAGCATTTCTAAATTATATGTGAGTCAACTTGGGAAATAACTGCTCCCATGTTATCAGTTTTCATTTTCAGAGTGCTTAGCTCAGTCTTTGGTATCATGACATACTACAACCAACCCCTCACTTGCTCCCCTCTGCACCCTCTCTTGGATATGAAGCATACGGGTGCTCTCTGCATCTTAACCTCCCCCCTTTTTATTTTGGATTTAACAATGGAAAATGGAAACGTTATCTATCTATTGTATCATAAATATAGGGAGGGAGACTCCATAAAGTGCAGTGAGGCCAGGAACTTAGGAAAACCCTTAATGTGCTTGGTATTTTCAGCAAAGATGCTGAAGCCTTTTACCTGGTACTTTAGGAATCTGTTTTTCTCTCCTGTTTGCACAATTCTCATTTTTCTCTTCACCCTTCCACCTCTAAACACAGTCCCAGACATCTGATAGTCATTCTCTCCTAAAATTAGTTTTACATACACTTATTATTCCCTAGTGTCCAGTATTTCAACAAAAAAACGTATTCTATTTCATGTCTCGTTCACAAATATATGTGGTATTAAGGCTTCTGAGAATACAGAACTTTTCCAGCAGTAGAAGAATTATATTCTGAAACTCTAATAACACTTTTTTGGTTTATTGACTTTTTATCTTTTTGTTCTTATTTTGTAACTTAGAAGTTGTGAAGCTTTTTTTCATAATTATGAGTTATAGTGCTTATCTAAACAAGAGTATTTGATTTTAATAATCTTTTGTAACCCATTCATAGTTGAAACTCTAGAAGCTTTGGAAAGCAACCTCGTGGTGTTCTTGCCTTCCCTTTCTGCTTAGGAAGTAGTTTGTATAAAAGGATTAAGTTGATGGGAATACTATGGGATCTTAATAACATTTTAGAAGCCGTGTATGGTCATTTTCTTGTTTCTTGGTTAGCCTTCTAGTTATTGTTCCATGAAGGAGAATTTGGGAACTTTAGTGTATTTAATACAAAAAAATCACATCTCAGCCTCTACAAGTTCTCCTCATAATTTAACTGGAAGTCAAGTCCAGTTTCTGCTTCATTACCTGACTGACATAAAAATTCCTCAAGGAATGTGTTCATAAGTTATCAGATAAGGGCATTTAGCGCTTCTCTTCTGTGTCCTATGAGACAGTAACTTGACTCATCAGGGACTGTGCAAGGAGACCTGAGGCGAAGGGTTGGGATGTCAGCGTGTGAAGACACTTGAGGGCTCCCAGCGGTATTGGCACACCCTCTGCAGGATCCCATGAGCTGGAGTCCCAAGTACAGCACGCATCACCTGTGTGACCTCTTGAAGCCTTACCTGTTTCCTCACCTCTAAAAAGGAGACAGTAACTCCTTCCTCAGTTGGGTTGTTGCAGTCTGATGATAATCAGTCCTTGGCACATGTAAGTGGTGAAGAGATGTTTGCTCTCATTAGTTTAGTTCTAAGATAAGAGACGTGATGTACTGTTCTGTAGAATGCTGATATGGCTAGAAACCAATCATCTGGACTCCCTGTGGTCCCTAAATCCATAATAGACTTTCATATATATCTCATTCTCGTTTTCAGCCCTTTGCTGGTCTGTATTTTGGTTTGAAATGATCAATATTTTCAACTCTTTTACATACTTTCACATTGGAAATATCCACTTCCCTGAAATCACAACCTCTGCACTAGTGAACATTTTACCCTGCCCACTCCAAAGCAAATCCCAAGCCTTTGAAGTTCTTCTGATATTCCAGAAGTCAGGTTGTGTTGACTCATTACCTGACATATAACAAGATCCCTTGAGTATAATATATCCATAAATTATTAAGTGTAGTTCTGAGTTGTTACTTTTGGTTAGTGATACCATAGCTTTTTTTTTTTTTTCCCAGAGATCACCATTTACTACTGTCACCTTTGATGCCTTCCTTGCTCTCAAAATCTGTAACCAGATGGCAGCTCTAGAAGATTCTTTGAGACAGGGAGTGCATGCATGCCCGGTGCAGCTGCTCACCTGGCCATGCTTTCTAGTGTCCTTCCTACTCTCTTCTTGTTTCTTTCTTTCACCCCTCCTGTTTTCTGTCCTTATTGTCAAAAATGCGTAGCTTTGATTGTATTTTCTTTCCTGCTCTGAATCCTTCCATGAATTCTCACTGCTCAGCATATGTAGTTTAAAACCTTTAGTTTTGCATTCATTTCCTTCCTGAGCCCTAAATGCCAGATAGACTTGCCTACTCGGGCTTCCCAATGTAGTCCTCCCTTTCCTCCAGTTCTGCTTTTATTCACACTTGTGACCCTCAGTATCATTAGGTATGGATCAAAGATAGTGTGCCTAGCTCATAATGAGCAAAGAGAGAATGGCTGAGCGCTGGTTATTGAAAGAAGCAGAATTGGGATAGCTGCCTTCTTGGGCCACGGTGACTTGTTTATCTTTACCTTAACACAAGGCTTTAAGCAGCTGAGGAAAGCATGTAGCTAGTTGAAAGGTCATGTTGATGAGTAGGTTGAAAACAGACAGGAGGGCAAGCATGGAGGCAGGGAGACCAGCTAAAAGCAGTTACAGTGACCTAGGCCAGGTATGTTGGTGCATGAGATAAAGTACTGGCAGCCTGGAGTGAGATGGACAAACATGAGGCTTATTTTGGAGGAAGAATAGATAGGCTATTTTAGGTGAGGGAAATAGAGGCATCAGGGGTCACTTCTGAGTCTTTAATTTTAGTAACTGGAAACTAGTGGAGCCATTGACAGTCAGAGCAGCCTGGAGGGGAGCAGTTTATTCTGGAATCTCTTGCAGCATTGCCTGTCATGTGGGGAGCAAAAATAATGCTCACTCTGTTTTCATATATTTATGGTGTCTGAGTACATTGTAAGTTCTCTGAAGACCAAAGGCCATCTTTTAACTACACTTTTCCTGCGGCTTATATTATAGTGCCTTAGTCATTTAGCCATGAGAGACAGTAAATAAATATTTAACTGATTAATAGGAATTGTGCCGTGCAGGTTTTTGTATCATCTGCATCTTGTGATTATTTGAAGTAAGCAGTTAAATAAATTGAAGAAAATTCCATTTTCACAGGTCATAAATAAGAAATGAGGTTTTTTAACAAAGTCCCTTCATGTTCATTATTATTTAAAATAACTAACTGAAGACTTGGGATCATGCTGATGTGGAGTCTGCAGGCTGGCTCACCATCTTCTGGGGCCTCCTCTCTCCACAGATGTGCACTGGCAACTACACCTTTGTTCCTTACATGGTTACCCCACATAACAAGGTCTACTGCTGTGATAGCAGCTTCATGAAGGGGTTGACAGAGCTCATGCAACCAAACTTTGAGCTGCTTCTTGGACCCATCTGCTTACCTCTTGTGGATCGTTTCATTCAACTTTTGAAGGTGGCACAAGCAAGTTCCAGGTAAAGTCTGACAATAATGCCACTTGATGATGACAAGGAAGTGTTATTCTACTTCACTTGCTTCTTTAAAAAAAAAAAAAAAGATTTTATTTATTTATGCATATAAGAGCTAGGGTAGAGGCCAGAGGGGAGGGGTGGTAAGAGGATTCATCAGAGACAAGAGTGGAGAACAGAACAGGCAGATCAACTGAAGTACACTGCTGAGGGGAGCAGCAGGCAGGTGAGGCAGGAGAGATCTGTTGCACCATGTGGGTCCCCTCCCTGGCCGGGGATTGAACTCATGGTGCAGTGGCTATGGAAGCCCTAGCAGTGCAGCACTCAACCCCTTGCACTACGAGAGAGGCCCCTACTTCACTTGCTTCTACCTCTTATCAGTTGTTTCTTAGACTACACAACAAAGAACAAGGGAAAATTTGTCTTGTCCTATGGATAAAATAGAAGCCACATTGTCCAGATGTCATTCATTTTATCCATAGGAGAATAACTTGAAATCAACAAAACAAACACAAAAACCAGAATGCAAATTGTAGTCTAGTAATGCTGGAGCTAAAAATATTTTCAAAGTAAGTGCAGAAACAGAATTGTAATAAATGTTCAGGGATTTTTAGTGTATGGGCAAGAATCCTGTAAAAATTGCTGGGGACATTATTATACCTCAGCTAAGAGCAGTCATTTATGTTAATAAGTAATAATGTTGAGTAAGAAAGTAAAGATTATATTATATTCAAATCATAGGAATACCTACTTTATTTAAAATAATGTCTACTTACAGCAGGTAAATGAAAGTTTTGGCATTTTAAGTGGTGCATTGGAAGTTCTGGGAAAATTCATTAACATGGAGTATCTTATGTTAATTTTTTTTGAAGCAAGACAAAGTGTTAAAGTAAATATAGGACTCACAAATTTCTTAATGTGGAATATTCGGGTGCTCATTCTATGCATCTTAATGAATTGAATGGTACTGATGTTGCAATTGTCATTCATTTCCTTATAAAATCATTGCTTTTCTTTGAAATCCTTTCTACTATTAACGCTTTAAAATGTGTATTTCCCTACCAGCCAGTATTTTCGGGAATCTATACTCAATGATATCAGGAAAGCTCGAAATTTATACACTGGTAAAGAACTGGCAGCTGAATTGGCAAGAATTCGGCAGCGAGTAGATAATATCGAAGTCTTGACAGCTGATATTGTCATAAACCTGTTACTTTCCTACAGAGATATTCAGGTGAGAAGATGCTTAAAGTAAAATTTTTGTCATGTACCATGTTGGAGAATCAGGGAGTGTTAATATCAGTTTCAGCTAATGAGCCATTTGTGTTACTACAAACAGTTTTTTATTGACTGTCTTGTTTTCCATGCTGAGATTTTTATAAAAAGACTCATGATTAAATCATCGGTGATTATGAAAGATTTGTATGGTAATGCTCTGACTTTCTTATCCAAAAGAACCAGAAAAATCTATACATGTAGTTAACCCATAGGAAGTTGGCTCTATTCTGTTAGCCTAAGGCACTCCTATCAGTCAATGAGAGAAAGTTTTGTTTTGGCATATAGTTGAAATTTTTAGAGCTTTCTGGACATATCTCTTATTCTTGAAAGTGATAGCACTATATCTGACTGGCCAGAAGCAAAAAATAAAGAGTTGATTCATAATAAGGATAAAATCTGTAATGTAAAACACACTAGCGTACCATATTATTTTATTGACATATCTTAACATTTTTAAATGTGATAAAGAATGTCATCGTCTCTGAGTTGGGGATTTGCTATTAGATTTTTACAGTAAAATTTAAATGATACCTGGTTTCCTATTCGCGTACACAGCCATTTAGGTCTATTTAAAAACTTCATGTAGACAACAACAGAGATGGACATATATGTGGAGAGGTGTGACATTAGGATCGCAGGAGTAGTTTTTACTCTTGTTGAAATGAAATAGTTGGGCTACTTAGAAATTCAATCAATTGTT
Organism: Galemys pyrenaicus; assembly: GCA_019455555.1. Lineage (NCBI taxonomy): Eukaryota > Metazoa > Chordata > Mammalia > Eulipotyphla > Talpidae > Galemys > Galemys pyrenaicus. The sequence continues at coordinate 4,662,549 of JAGFMF010011861.1, forward strand.
CTATGTGCTTAAAATTTGGAAATCATTTTGATAGGACACTTCATACCAAAATCTGACTTCACAAAGAACTAAACCACCCATATTACTAAAACACTAGACTATGCTAGATGTACATTAGAACATGTTAGATGGATTTTTGGGTTTTGGCCAGATACGGTGATTATATTGCTAATGTTTTTAATCTATATAAACTATATAATCAAAAAACACAAAATTAAAGAAAAAACTCTCTTCCTGTTTCTAGGTTGTCCAGAGTATTTCATGAATGCCAGTTCTCTTTGTAATGCCCTTCTCAGGTTCACTTAACTGGTAGTCAAAGACATTGTACTATCAGAACTTTTTGCTAATGGTTTAATTCTGTCTTATTCTCTGATTCTTTGAAAGGACTATGATTCTATTGTGAAGCTGGTAGAGACCTTAGAAAAGCTGCCAACCTTTGACTTGGCCTCCCATCATCATGTGAAGTTCCATTATGCATTTGCACTGAATAGGTAAGAAGTCCCCTTCTATGACGCCCTAACATATTAGTATTTAACCTCAGGTTCTTTTTAGACTATATTTTCACTGTAGCATTTAGCCACTGTATTAGAATATAATCTAAACCTATCTACAGTAAACACAAAATGTAAAAAACTTGCATTATGATTTTTTTGTCATTAAAAAAGGCTATCACTGTTTGTATTCTTAAAATTCCTCAAATTCTTCTCTGTCAGAGTTGTTATTTGCTATTTATATACTTTAGAATTTCTTAAATTACATGAATGTGATCTTATCTTTAGGCAGATACACTCAATACTAGATAACTGTTCCCACAAAAATGAACTAAAGTAGAGTAAGGACAATTATGTCTTTGGGAACATATTCCTAACCAGAGAATATTTTCACCAGAACTGTTCTGGATACATTTATAATCAAAACTCTATTGACCACATTTCACATCACGTGTCCATGAATCTGCTAGGGTGGAGCTATAGCCCCAGTCCTACCTCCAGGTATCCATCCACACTGCACACGAGCCAGTGCCATTTTCTGCCCAGTGTCACCATGGAGGGTCACCTGTGTTCTCACTGTGGAGGCACCTAACGCTTCAAACTGTCCAGAGCTTAGTTGTGTTGCTGTTCTCTTCCAGGGTGGAGAGTTACTATAAATGTAATTACCAGGACTGAAGCAAATGATAACAAGAAAAGGAGAGGGGCCATCTCACCTATTGAGTAATTGCCATGTGTTGCATAAGACTTGATTATTCTTATTTTATAAGGAAAAAGAAATTTGGAAACATTGATTATATTGTTTCTGTAAATGCCTTAAAACAACCATGTTTTCTTTCTCTGCCTTAGGAGAAATCTCCCTGGAGATAGAGCAAAAGCTCTTGATATTATGATTCCTCTGGTGGCAAGTGAAGGGCAAGTTGCTTCAGATATGTACTGTTTAGTTGGTCGAATCTACAAAGATATGTTTTTGGACTCTAATTTCATGGACACTGAAAGTAGAGACCATGGAGCTTCTTGGTAAGTGTATTGGATGTAAGATAGATTCTTACTTGAAAAATCCGTGACATTAAAAAATTGCTTGAAAATGAATGTTAAATTATTATTATTATCCTTTAGAGTTTGTATTGTGAACTAAATGAAATCTTAGGTTTTTTAGCATTCGTAGACAATTTCAATAAGTCATTTAATAAGCAGACTATATTGAATGAAAAGTAAATAATTTAAGAATATAAAAATTTTAAATGCAGTTCATATATAATATAGTAACAAAAATATATTTTGTTAAAAACTTATGAAGGTTTATAGAAATACAATAAAGAAGGCTTCAATGAATGGAAAAATATACCAAACTTGTAGATGAGAAAACTTGTCATATTAAAGATGTTAAGTATCTTCACCAGGACTTTGATATAGTATGACAAATGATTCTGTACTTTATTTGAAAAAATAAAAGGTCAAGAACAGGCACAATCATTTTAGGTGTTAGAGTGGGCAAACTTACCCTAACAGATAACAAAATGTAATAATTAAGATATTTCAGTAGGAAAGAAACATAGACAAACACTGGAACAGAAAAGCCAGGAACATACTAAGATACACATATGAAATTACACTTACGCTGCAGTGGGCTTCATGGACCAAGGTGGACTTCTCAGTAAATGTGCTAAGAAATTTTGTTTATCTGATTATAAAAATAACAGGAAATTGGATATCTACTTGAAGACATGCACACATACACACGAATGAAAACCAATGAATTAAAAACCAAAATATGAAATACGCACTTTAGGGAAAATACTTTAGAATAAGATACACCTAAGTCCTTATGACTTTGGTATAAGAAAGAATTTCTTAAATAAAACTTTACAACACTACAATTCATAAAAAGAAGAGATGGGGAAACCAGAGTGCATTGAAATCGGCTTCTGCTCGTCAGGTTCTGGTCTTTGGAAATAGCAGAGTAGGTTCTGCTGCATTGACCCTGCTGCTAACACCAATGATGACCGTTTGAAAAACACTTTATTTTTATTTTTATACATTTATTTATTTATGCATACAAGAGCTGGGGTACAGGCCAGAGGTGTGGGGGGTGAGAGGATCCACCAGAGACAGAGTGGGGAGCAGAACAGGCAGACTGACTGAAACACACGCTGCTGAGGGGAGCAGTGGGCGAGGCAGGAGAGGTCTGCTATGCCATGTGAGTCCCGGCTCCGGCCGGCAGCAGGGATTGAGCTTGTGCTGCAGTGACTGTGGTTTGCTTCATAGTATGTTGCTTAATGCACTGTGCCACCAGGAAGGCCCCTGAAAAACACTTTTTTAAACAAAAATTTGAAAGCACAGAAAAATGACTAAAAGTAGTTAGAACCTGGAGATATTTTGATCCTTGGATGAAGGCTAAATCTCATGTGGCTGATACTCATGTTTAAATGGCTTTTCCTTTGGGGTGTTCTCTGTCTTGAGGGTTACAGAGAAGTTATAACTCAAGAGGAAAATTAGTGACTTGAGTGATTTAAGAAGTCAGTTTGTGGCTGCCAGAGTGCGTGGAAATTGGGTGGGAAATGCAGTAAGTGAAGGAACCACAAAGGGAAAGCCCTAATCATTCTTTGCTGACCGCTGGAGTTTGCATGTGTGAGATAAAACCCAAAGGAAGTAAGGCAGAAAATAGTAACAAGAAGGCTAAAATAACTGAACAGAGACTTTGGCAGCTGCCCAGTGCAGTAGAGACAGACTTTGGAGCCTTATCAAGTTAGAGGAGCTTGATAAACAGTTGACACTTTCCAGTGAGGCTTCAAAAGAGCCAAGGCTTAGAAATTTTAAAAAACGCATCCCAGGGCTAAGAAAGTGCACTGAAATTAATAGCATAACCAAAACAAGAGACACGCTATTAAAACCTAAAACCAAGCCTCCACATGATCAAGGTAACCATCAATCATTTTATTTGCCTGTTATAACAACAGTCAGTAAACTTAAGAGGAGAATAACAGAATCCAAACTCTCTACAACACATCATGAAAATGCCTACTACACCATCAAAAACTACTAGATTGGTGAAAAAATGGGAAAGTGATCCATAGTTAAGAAAAATATTAGTCAATAAAAATAGACCCACAGAAAAAACACAGTTTTGGAATTATTAGATATGGATATTGAAATGGCAAAGATAAAATATTAAGAAACTACTGGAAAAGATGGCTATAATGAATGAAAATATGAAGAATTATAGAAGATATGTGGAAACTGGAAAAGAAACTAGAAATGAAAAGTACAATCTGAAGTAAAAATTTTATCAGATAGGATTAACAGTAAGTGGGACACAATACAAGGAAGGAACTATAAACTTGAAAATAGGTTATTAGAAATCATTCATATAAAAGCAGACAGAAGGAAAAAGATTGAGAAAGAAATTAATAGTCTCATGGATGGAATTGCATTGAATGCTTTAAAACACACTACTAGTTGGAGTGATAGCTGGAGAGAAGAGACATGATGTATCAGGAAAACTATCTGAGGAATTTGTGGTCAAATATAATCCAATCTGTTAAAACAAACAAATGAACAGACAAAAGCAATTACATATTTAGGAAGTGCAGCAAAACCCAAATAGGGTAAATAGAAAAGGAAAATCATTGCTCAGTTGCTCACAGTTAAATGGCTGAAAAACAACATGTTAAATATGTCATAAACACAACCAGGAAAGAAGATAGATTGTATGCAAGGGAAAGAGTGGGTGCTGACCCTCATTAGTAGGAAGCCCAAGGCAGTGGCATAGCATATGGAAAGTGCTTAAGAAGTAATGATCATCCAAGAATCCTATAGCCTTTAATTCTGTCTTCAAACATGAAGACAAAATACATTTCTAGATAACACATTCTAAATAATGTGCTACCAGCAGAGCTATTTTTTTGTCTTTTTTTAATTCTGTTTTTCCCTTTAATTTATATATATTTGACATCAATTATAATCCCCATGTATTCCCCATCACCATATCACCAGTGCACCATCACCTCAGTCCCCTGTGCTCCCATCTGCCCTCGACCCTCCCCCTCCCCCTCCCTACCAAGTGTCCCCAGTCTGTCCTTGTCTTTTCATTTTTGTTTTTTTGTGTCTTTATTGTTATTATTATTATTATTACTATTGTTCTTATTCCTTTCCTTGATCCTTATTTGGTTCCCTTATATTCCTCCTAGGGGAGGAACCATCTGGTATGTTTCTTTTGCCTTCTGACTTACTTCGCTGAGCATCATCCCTTCCAGTTCCATCCATGTTCCTATGAATGCGCCTAGTTTTTCATTTCTGATTGCTGAGTAATATTCCATCGTGTATATGTACCACGGCTTCCCGATCCACTCATCTGTTTTTGGGCATTTAGGTTGTTTCCAGGTCTTACCTATTGTAAAGAGTGCTGCTATAAACATAGGGGTGCAGGTATTCTTTTGAATCAGGGTTTTTGTGTCTTTTGGGTATATTCCTAGGAGTGGGAGTGCTGGATCCTATGGAAGTTCCATTCTTAGTAGATTGAGGAACCGCCATTCTGCTTTCCATAATGGTTGGACCAGCTTCCAGCAAAACTTTAATATAAGAAATGTGAAAGGAAAATCCTTAGGTTGAATGGAAGTGATACCAAATGGAAACATGATTCTATAGGAGGGATTGTAGAGCACTGGAAATGGCAAATATATGAACATATATAAATGATATCAGCAAAGGGAAAAAATAAGCCTCAGACCAGGAGTAATGATTGTAATGCATATAACTAATATAGAAGTTATATTCAGTATACAAAAATAGCTTAAAAATCCTTTCAAGATTTATTTACTTATGCATTGAAGAACTAGGGTGTAGGCCATAGGTGTGGGGGTGGGCGGTGAGAGGATTTGCCAGAGAGAATGGAGAGCACCACAGTATGATTTACAGAAATACACTGCAAAGGGGAGCAGCGGGGGAGACAGGAGAGGTTTGCTGCACCGTGTGGTTTAGCTCTCTAGCTGAGGATTGAACCCAGGCCACAGCGGTGATAGCACTGAGACTTAACCCTTACACCACCAGGGAGGCCGTAGCTTAAAAATCATAAGAAAAATATGAAAATGGGCATAAGACAGATCATTTATGACAGGTTACTCACAAAAGAATGAGAATCACAAATGACCAATAAATGTATTCTAAAAATATACCCCCAAAAAAGATGCTTTACCATCAAACTAATGATAGGCCATTTTACACATGACATGAACAAAATTTTATAAATCTTACAATATCAGTTGTTGGCAAGTATGTGAGAAAATTAGGAATACTAATGCCCTGCTGACTTTGGTGGACATTTCCATGACCATTTAAAGATTTTAGCTTTCTGAGTTCAGTATGCTGCCTACCCATGGGAAGAAAGGAATAGAAATGGATCATGGAGTGACTCACATGAAGCCGAAGAATTTTTAAAGGATTTTATTTCTTAGGCTGAGTGGTGGGTGTATGTGAGTATTGCTTGTATTATTCTTTTATACTTCTTAGTATTCCCAAAACATTCCTAAAATATTCTCTGATAAAATAAAATGTGTTAAAGATTAGATGAGTTCAAGAGTTCCTACATGATAGCTGTAACATTTTTTTTAAATTGTGAAACAAGTTCTATGTTTTTCAAAATCTTTTAATCAAGTGTCATTGAGGGAATGGAGAAAAAGGAAGAGTCATTTACTTTTGGTGGTTCATAAATCTATTCAACCTCTATGGTAAATAGCATAGCGATTCCTTTTAAAAACTATGGCATTGTCATATGATTCAGCAGTACAACTTCTGGGTATTTATCCAAATAATTGACTAACATGAAAAGACTTATGCACTCTGATGTTTATAGCAATATTATTCACAATATCCAAGATGTAGAGTCAACCTAAATACCCACTGATAGATGATTTGATAAAGAAATTGTAGTACATTCCTCAAGGGAATACTATTCAGCTATTGAAAAAGATGAAGTAATGTCTTTTGAGATAACATAGATGGATCTAGAGGTGATAATACTAAAAGAAGAAAGTCAGAAAGCAAAAAACAACTACCAGATGGTCATACCCATTTGTGGAATATAAATATAACCATATAAATCAAACTGTCAAAACAACAAAAATAAGTCTTAGACTCTATGAAAAATATGGTGCTACATGCACAAAAGATTGTGTATGTAATTAGGTGTTAAAAAATGAAATATTGTCATTTGTAACAACATGGATGAAAATGAGAGGGCTATGCTAAGCGAAATAAAAACAAATACCAGGTGATTTCTCTTATGTGGAATGTATAGAAACAAATCAAAGGAAGAGAAAAACTAAACCAAAACAAACCCTAGAAATTGAACTGTAGAACTGAAACACCAGAGAGGGAGGACTGGGGTAGGGAACAAGTAAGAAAGGGGACTCTGTGGAAGATGGTGGTGCTTTTATGGTGGAAATGGTGTTATAACATGCATTTGAAGAAGGTTGAACCTATATGCCCAGATAATGTAAATGTTATAAACCACTGTTGTCTCAGTAAAAATAATACAATAAAAAATATGGAATTTCCAGATGAGGGGAGAGAGAGGGTAATGTGATAAGGTGTGGGAGCTCTGGTGGATGACAAGTGAAGCTTGTGACCAGGTTGAGGTGTGAACTCCTGAAATTATGTAAATGAATAGAAAATCAATAAAATTTTATTTAAAATATCTGACATCATCATAGGGAAACTGAAATTGGGATAATGGGGCCTCCCTGGTGGCGCAGTGGGTTAAGCAACGCACTATGAAGCAGACCGCGGCCACTACAGCACAAGATCGATCCCTGCCAGGGATGGGGACCCTCATGACATAGCAGACCTCTCCTGCCTTGCCCGCTGCTCCCCTCAGCAGTGTGTTTCAGTCAGTCCACCTGTTCTGTTCTCAGCTCTGTTTCTGGTGAATCCTCTCACCTCCCTGGACTCTGACCTGTATCCCAGATCTTATATGCATAAATAAAATCTTTAAAAAACAAAACATGAAATTGGGATAATAGGCTATAACCAGGGACAAACATTTGAGAAGAGTGATTTCCTAGATCCCTCATGAAAACCTTTGAACATTTAAATTTGTAGCATAAATTTTTATTACAATGTAGAGAATTTTACAGTTACTCTTAACTAAGTCTTTTTCTGCTTTTACAAAAGAGGAGTATAGTTAGGCAGCCTTTTCATTACCAGATTTACACTATATGAAAATTTTCAATTGTAAGAAAATTGGAATATGCTATTTGGGGAGCGTTTATGCTGGTATGAACACTTTGTTGTAATGGTAATGGTGACATACATAGGTAATCCTAAAATTTTTGTTTTTGAGGTCAGTGAACTTAAATAGAAAACATTTACTGTGAAGTTAGTGTGCATCGAGCCCAGAAATAAAATAGAAGTGTTTCCAGGTTTGAAAACAAAACAGCTTAGACTACTGAGAGCTTTCAAGGTCATATAAAGTTCAGTTAAGGAACAGAGTTTCTTCTGGTTGCATTTTTGTTAACTCTCTGTACTTCCAAATTCTGGTTCCTTTGTTGTGGTTCCCATTTTGCTGAGCAGCATGAAATGCCTTTCAAAAGAGCTTTGTGTTCAAGGATTTCAGGTCAAATGGAAGATGTCAGAAATTTTATGATGTCATTTTAAACTGTCCATTAACTTTCTGCTAATAACAGGGAAGGCTGTCTGAGTTCACAGCTGTCAATGGGACAGTCCTTAGCATTGATCTTGTGTATGCCAAGCACCAATTTATTCAGTAATAAAAGGATGTCATTTTTACTGTACACTATTCATAAACTACCATTATTGTCATTAAATGCACTTATTTTGTGGTTGCTAGGAAGGTTTACCCTCTATTTAAATATGGTTGTCTTTTTCATGCCCTCACACTTGTAAAACTAATTCACTATTTTTTTTTTTTTGTTTTTTGATCTTGTTCCCCGTGTACTACAAACACACTCATTCATATTGGTGCGTTGGTATTATCCCTAAATTCCTTTTCTTTTAGAGCTGAAAAGGAAGGGTACATTGTCAAAATGCTGAAGCAAGAGGGCATCATTGAGTTTAATGGGAATCTGGTTAGGTTAACTAGGGTTAAGCCTTCCCTGAGTGATAGATCCCAAAGAGATGTTTCAACTAACCTTTTTTGGAGTCACAGCCCTCCATTCACTTGTGAAACTGGCGCTGAGATGAGTGGATGTCATAGCAGGTAGTCAGTTCTCGGGTTTCTTCCCATGGGCACTTTCCATGGCCTGAGTCATGTTCTGTGGGTTTGAATAGACAATGACCTACTGACCATGGAAAGTTTTAGGATAAGAGCTCCACCTCAACAAGAAATGAGCCTTAAGTGGTTCTGATTATGATGACTCATAGAAATCTTCCTTGCAATTCTCCTGTTTAGCATTTTTAATAAATTAAATATGCCTGCCCCATAATAGAGGGAGAAAGTTGTATACTCCTCTAGGCATTCTACCAATATACAACATCCTTTTCCACCTAGAGAGACCTTCTACTGTAAGTTCATTTTTTGAAATGTTTACCTGGGTTTCAGAATGCAAAAACAGAAAATAAGAAAAAAAAGTCTATAGTTTAGATTTTTGAAGTTTGCACAATTGTGGTGTGTTGTTAGAATAAACTTTGATTATTGAATCTTTACTGGGATGGAGTGGTTTGAATGAATACATGTTGCTAACTTGTGTATAAAAAGGAATTCTCAGGCCCTCTCTGGTGGTGCAGTGGGTTAAGCAACACACTATGAAGCAAACCGCAGCCACTGCAGCATGAGTTTGATCCCTGCCGCTAGCCAGGGAGGGGACCCACATGGCGTAGCAGATCTCTCCTGCCTCGCCCACTGCTCCCCTCAGCAGTGTATTTCCGTTGATCTGCCTGTTCTGCTCCCCACTCTATCTCTGGCCTATACCCCAGTGCTTGCATGCATAAATAAGATAAAATCATTAAAAAAAAAAGGAGTTCTCTAACATTTGCTGGTTTTCATTGACATTTCTTGGTTATTTTGTTCTTTAAAACACTTGGGGATAGTTAAAATAATGCTGTTATTTTTAATATTTAGATCTCTATGATCCACGGGAAGATGTGAAAGTGCCTTTTTGATCTTTAGGTAATTAGGTAATTAAACTGAATTTAGCTTTTAGATATTAGAAGATTGTAGTTTTTCATCATTACTATTCAGTATGAAGTTAGATTAAGTTAAGGGAAGCAGAAATGGTGCTTGTTACAGATGTGAGATAGAGCATGCTTGAGGCTACTAATGGGAGAGGATGCAATATGCGAGAGAAGCTGGAGGGCATCCGGCCCCCAAAGCCTGTGTACTGTGACTTCCATCCTAAAACAAGACCCCAAAGTTTCTGGAATATAACTTCACGAACGGCCCAAGGAAACATTATGGATCATGACTTAGAGGACCTTGGGAAAGGATTTATTCGCCATGGTTATCACCACAATTTCTTTTTTACCCTAATCTAAAAAAATAAATAACCACAAAATAATTATGCTGAGTTCATAGGCAGCATAGCTTATCTAGAACATTTTGTTACATGTAGTGTTTGTTCAAGAGGTAGAATAACCAACCTTTCATCTTTAGATTTCACACAAGTTTTTTGCATGTTTTTAACTATTGGAGGTTTACAAGTACCTTAGAAAGTAGGTGAAGCTGACATTTTTTTTCTCCTGTTTTGCAGCAATTGAAACTCAAAAGCACATAAGTTAATTTCTTCATGTTCTTATTAAAACTTCAAACCCAAGTTTTTCAGGTGTAGTATTTTTACTACATCCTGGACTCTGTTCGCTGGAATTTCCAGGAACAGACATGTCCAAGAATATCTGTACTATTTCATTGAAGAGACATGGACTTTGGAGAGACTGGCATAAGATAAATGTTGACTCAGTACTTGGAAACAGTATAATCTTAGGCAAATCACCTACCCTTTTGGGAATTCGATTTTTTATAGAAACATCAATTTCTACATAGATAAACTAGAGTGCACTTAGCTTCCTACAGTTACCAGAATACCTTATTCCAGTGGACAGAAACATTAACAATATGTAACTTCTAAAACATGAAGTCCAGAAATAGGGCTGACTCTATCAGAGGCTGAGTTGACTGCTGAAAATGTCAGTCCAGGTCCATTCCTTCATTATTGCTGTGGGTGGCTTTGCCCTCAGGTTGGTGTTCTTAGGGTACAAGTTGGCTACAACTTTTTTATGGCATCAATCCAGCATAGTGGGAGGGCAAAGGAGACTGTTTTTTATATATTTTTCTTAGAACCTACCCAGACATTTCCTTACGTTTCTGTATACTTCTAGTATTCACCATGAACCTAACACTACCCAAATCACTAGCAAGGAGAAAAGTATCATTATACTTGTTCTCTCTCTCTCTCTCTCTCTCTCTCTCTCTCTCTCTCTCTCTCTCTCTCTCTCTCTCTCTCTCTCTCTCNCCTCTCTCCTCTCTCTCTCTCTCTCTCTCTCTCTCTCTCTCTCTCTCTCTCTCTCTCTCTCCCCCCCCTTCCTTTCTGGATCTATTTGAATATTTTAGCTAATGAAGTAAAAGTTTGAGTCTCTACAATTTTTTAAAAATATGCACATAAGAGCTGGGGTACAGGCCAGAGGCACGGGAGGTGAGAGGATTCGCCAGAGACAGAGTGGGGAGCAGAACAGGCAGATCCACTGACACATTGCTGAGGGGAGCAGCTGGTGAGGCAGGAGAGGTCTGCTGCACCATGTGGGTCCCCTCCCTGGCCCGGGATGCTTCACAGCATGGCGCTTAACCCACTTTGCCACTAGGGAGGCCCAGAGTCGCTATAATTTTTACACAGATCCTGTCTGAATTTCATAAACCAAGAGTGCTTTATGGTCACATGGGATAAGCAGTGATTGCTTGAAGTCACTAGTTTTAAGCTTGATGGCATTCTCATTTTTAAGGGGAATTCTGAAGTTGTTTTCAAAACTTTGAAAGGAAATTAGGTGCCTGCACTGTATTAGAATAATCATGACTCTCCTGTTGCAGTGCCAAAAAGATCTATAGCCAGGAAATTAAAAGCATGAAGGCTTTTATATGTTCATTAATATGTTCATTTTTCCATAGTAACTTGGGAAAGAACAGCTTTGCCTTATCAACAAAATTTCTTTTACGTCAATGACAGTACTATTCAAACAGTAATGTGTGCCTAATAAAGATTTAGTTTTTACATTATTAATAGAGTTGGCTTTACTTTGGAAGAATTATGTAACAAACCTACTGACATGCAGATAAAGACTGATGTCTATTTTCCATTTGTCAGATTAGCCCTTTTTTCTTTTCCTTGGCTTTAAGATACCTTTCTCTGTATTATCTCTATTTCCATTAGACTCCAAAGCTCCAGAGTCCTATTTCACCATCATTCCATTGACATCATTTTGCTTCATCCTTTATTGTATCAATCAGTTGTTCCCAAATTTTGGATGATTATCATTTTTAGACTACAGTGTGTTCTATGTGGTTTGTGATACCCAACTTACTGGTGTCTAGATTTAGATGGCTGGTAAGTTCAAGGATAACCTGGAGACTTGGGGAAAAGGAGGGTGCTCACCATTGCTTTGTAAACAATAACTCTGGTCTCATAATTTTGACTTTGATTTAATACCACAGTCAGCAAATGATAGATTGGATGAAGCTCTGTTATGACATGACCAAGTCGAAGTCCAAGAATGGTAATAATTAATATTTCTCATTGTGGAGCTTCCTAATTGTGAATAACAAATATTTGGCACCTAAAGAAAGTAACTAAGACTTGTTTTATGCAATCTATTTGTCAAAGAGATGAATGGGAGAACTATACATTTGCCAGGTGTTATGTAGAAAGGAAGAAGAATAATGAAGAATAGGGTGTTTCAATCAGTGAACCAAAACAGTCATTTTCAAACCTGGCTGGATATTAGAATCACTTGGGAACGTCTTCAATAATGTAGATTTCTTTGTCCCTGAAGATTGTGTTTTAGTGGATCCATTTTGTGAATAGATTAACCATTACTGACTTTTCCCCTACCACTGTATCCCATATCTCTTTGACCCTTCCCTTCTCCCTACTCCTTCCCAGTCTCACAGACCTTATAGATTAAACCTAATTGATAATATGACCATTTCCTTTTTATTGTTTAGATTTTCCCATATTTAATTGTCATTTTCTTCTTCCTAAATCCTTACTATTCTTCATATCCTTATATGATTAAATTTAAACCTTTGGCCCTTCCTTTCCCAAGAGTATCTCCTTCCATTTCATAACCTTCTTAGAATATGTTTTTTTGCGTTTTGATAGAAATGCATTGGCAGTTATTAGGAGTAAATGTAGATGGGTCATAAACACAAATATTCATTTTTCAGAGCAATCAAATAGATGAAATCATGAACTTTGCCTTCGTATTGTTATCAATTAGCAAAGATTAAAAAAAGATGAGAATACTTTATTTTGGCATAAGTGCAGTGTAAAAGTCTTTCTCTTACATTGCTTTTGGAAGTCTGAATTGGCAAGAACTTGCTGGTAAGCAATTTGGTATTATGCACCAGATGCCTTGAAATAATTTACGTTCTTTAATCCAGCTGTGTTCTTGGAAATTCTCTTAAAGAAATAATTCACTACACTGTTTAAAAAAAAATTAAAGGAAGAAACCTAAATGTTCAACATTTGGGAAAATGTTAAACAAGAGGAAAGAACCCATGTGATGGAATAGTAGTCTTTCAAATGATGGGGGTGTTTAAAAAATTTTTTTTAATGGTAAAAACAAACATAGAATAAAAGTTAGCATTTTACTTCTTTTAAAGGATACAGCTCCCTGGCATTAAGTACATTCACATTGTTACCATCACCGTTAACCAACCATAGTTCTCGTCTTACAAAATTCAAACCTGTATCCATTAATCACTTCTGATTCTTCACTCCTGCTGCTGCCTGTCTCCAAGAATTTGATTGCTCTACATACTTCATTCATATAGGTGGGAATTAGATGTTATTTGTCTTTAGTAACAGACTGTTATGAAGATTGTATACAAATGTCTTTTTGAGTGTCCTAGTTTTAAATTTTTTTGATTATATACCCAGAAGAAAATTGAATTTTAGAAAAAGTAGCACAATTTTCTTTTTTTTTTTTTTCAGAGAAAGAATGTGAATAGTAAAAGGGGTTCTTTATTTTCTTCCTGACTTTTCTGTCGTAGTAGGGGTTATGTACAAACTAGTTGGTTGAAGAGAACGCCGCCCCATCTGCAGATCATATTAACAGAGTGATTTGTCACTCCTTTTTTTCTCATGCTGTCCTGCTTTGTTTCTGAGTCTATGAGTGGTAATTTCAGAAATATCCCTAGAGATGTAAAGCATCATGAAATTCTAATTTAATTACTTGTATGTCTCACAGAATGAATCCAATTGTTATATCACAAAGAAGGAAAAGTGACAGCTATATAGAAAGAATTTGACTTGAGTTCATTTTTTTTTAAGATTTATTTATTTATATATACAAAAGCTGGAGTAGGCCAGAGTCCAAGGAGGTGAGAGGATTCACCAGAGACAGAATGGGGAGCAGAACAGGCAGACTGACTGAAACACACTGCTGAGGGGAGCAGCGGGCGAGGCAGGAGAGGTTTGCTGCACCATGTGGGTCCCCTCCCTGACTGGCGGCAGGGATCAAACTCATGCTGCAGTGGCTGCAGTTTGCCTCATAGTGCATTGCTTAACCCACTGTGCCACCAGGGAGACCCCATTTTCTTTTTTGATGGAAAGTAGATTCATGTTCTTTAGCTAGAGATAATCAGTTCAGAAATATTTCCTTTATTTTTGACTTGTTGAACATTACAAGGAGGTGCAAAAAGAGAACCAAATCTTTGTTATAAAGAAGACTTCATCACTCACTTCATAATCAACTACTTACCTCTATTAGAACCAGTTTGAAATCAGATAATAAATACAATGCTATTATTTTGAGAAAATGCCATATAGCTTTCCATCAGGGCTAGGCCAGTCTACTGTATGATCCAGCAATGCCATTCTTAAATGTCTACCCAGATAATGCAAAAACAATAATTTCAAGGGTTATATGCACTCCTCTGTTCAATGCAGCACTATTTATAAGAGTCAAGGTATGGAAACAACCTAAGGGCACAAAGACAGATGAGTGGATTAAGAAGAAATAGTATATCCACATTTTCCCTAGTACAGAACTCCTGGTAACTAGTTCTCCTAGTTTTTGCTCATTTGAAAACATCTTTCTTACACAACTTTTTAAAAAGTCATTCTAAACGTGCTGTTAGGGTATCTTCTAGGTTACCAGTTTGTATTGCAAAGTCAACTATTGATTTTATTCCTCTTTTGAAGGAAATGCATCTTTTTTCCTCTGGCTGATTTTAACATTTTCCTCTGTGTCTTTGGTTTCAAAGCATTTAGACTGTGATGATTTAATTTTATTCTACTTGATACTCCTGAGATTCCTGAATCTATGGGTTATTTTCATGAGTTTTGGATATTTTTGTAATATACCTTCAAATATTTTGTATGACCCATATTGCCCCTCTTCTTTTTCTGAGGCCACAGTAATGTAGATGTTAGGCTATTTAACTGAGTACTTCTTGTCCTTGGGCTTTGTTGTTACTTTACCCTTTTTTTCCCCCTCTCTGTCACTTTATATACTTTTCACTTACCTGTTTTTAATTCACCAAATTATCTTATAATTTGTCTAGCTTACTGTTAAACCCAGAAAATCTTTATTTTTAGGTATTGTATATTTTAGTTTGATTACTTGATTTTATTTATTTGAATCAAATTATAGTTTTTTTAGATTTCAACTATAAAATTGTGTGCCTTTCATCCATTTGTCCATCATTTTCTTACTTTACTATATTTGTAGTTACTGTTTTAAAGTCCTGTCTATAAATACCAACAGCTGAGTTATTTGTGAGTCAACAACTCTCCCCTGTTTTTGCTCTGTTGTTTACCATCTCATAAACAAAATACATAGTCTCTCTGGTGTGTGTCAGCCTGACCTCTTCCCCTAGCCTCCTGTACCACCCAGCATTCAACAGCTGCCCTTGACTACATGTTTGAGATGAATGCTGACTTCACTGTGCCAAGCCAGCCCATGTAACTATCAGGAAATCCACTACTTTCTCTTTTCCTGGTAGTTTCAAATAGGTAGAGTTTCTCTGCTTATGCCAAGTCCAAGTTTAATCTTACAGGTCAGAATCAGCAAATGCCCCACTAGATGACAAAAGCAATTTAGCTTATTTTGGAAGGATATTTTCCACTCTGGGGTTTTATTTCAATGTTTTGTTGTGATGGTAGTACTTCTGTAGATATCCAATGTCTATAAAAATATTTTGGTTTTGTATCTTTTTCCCTTTTGTTGTAGCAGAAGTTATGACTTCCAAGTAGACTACTGTGTCTTTCTTAAAAACAAGCATTGGGTATTTGTCTACAATTTAAATGACTGTATAGCTTTCAAACATTTGGAATACATTTCATTCTATGTTGTACTCTGTAATATTATTGGAAACTTAAAGTACTTTTTTCATCTTATAGCAAATATCCTTATAGCTAAATTTCTAGTTATAGGTTTAATATTTTTTCTTAGTATAAACTTGTAGATGTGTAATTGTATCAGCAGGTATGGATCGTTGGGTCTTTTTTAAAATTTTACAATTTTGATAGGGATTGGTAAATTTCTGCCAAGAAATACTATACTAATTTTCTTTTATAATCTATGAGAATTCCCTCTTCTATTGGGTGGTATATTAATAATTTGTGGCAGGATTTTATTTCCTTTGTGATGCATCAACTTGTTATTTTAATGTCCAAAAAATTGTTAAGACTTTTTCCACCATTCACAATATGTTGTCATGGAGTGCTATGAGCCCTACAAAATTATAAATCATTCATTCAATTGGTACTTATATCTTGGTTAAAATTTTTAAATATAATTTATTTATTTTAATTTATTTATGCCTACAAGAACTGGGGTACAGGCCAGAGGTGTGGGGGGGGGGGTGAGAGGATCTACCAGAGACACAGTGGGGAACAGAATAGGCAGATGAACTGAAACACACTGCTGAGGGGAGCAGCGGGCAAGGCAGGAGAGGTCTGCAGCACCATGTGGATCACCTACCCAGCCAGGGATCAAACTCATGCTGCAGTGGCTGTGGTTTGCTTCATAGTGCATTGCTTAACCCATTGAACCGCCAGGGAGGCCCTGAAATTATTTATGATAGTAAAAAGTAGGTATAAGCCCAACTTTTCACTGTGGCTGGTTTGGGCATACAGGAAGTGTTCAGTTAATACTGACTGATCTTAGTGTCTTGCTTTTTATACATTCTTATTAATATCTTCAAGAAAAGTATTTCATGTTCTTTGGTTTTAGGGGAAATGAAAGGATATAGTTGAAAATATTACATATTTTGATAGAAATTAGTAGGAAGGAAATTGTACAACTTCTTTCTTCTACACGCTTTCTTTTTAGGACCTCCTACTTTCCTTTGAATAAACATGAAGACCTTTAAGAAATATGAGCCTACGACATACACATCTTTCCTGTCCTTGATATGACTGGCTTTGAACATCAGCAGTCTGGGGTATAGGCTTTTTTCATTTTAGAATAGGGAAACACCTGTACATTTAGAGAGATAAAAATACTTTTTAATCACCAACAGTGATGCATTTGAAAAAATTTTTTCCCTATTCCACACATGTAACTATTCAAGCCAAGTAGTTAAGATTAATATTTATTTGACTTCTGTTTCTAATCAGAAACATTTGTCTAAAAGTAAGATCCTTACTTCAATATTCAGAAAAATGTATTTTTCTTTTGAGGTATAACTTTTAAGTTTAACTCAAAAGCTTCAAATATATACAAAAACCAAGAATACACTGTAATGTACACTGGTATGCCTGATACCTTTTGCTGTTCCTCTCTTACACCATTAATGTTTTTAATAAGAATGTCTTTATTTTGGAATTGTGATGTATTTTTCCCTCTCTCCTGGTAGACTGTTGAAGGGAGGCTTTTGTGAGAGACTAAGGCTACTCAGGTAGGGTGAGTTAAGTGGGGAATGCAGTCTAAGGCTACTCAGGTAGGGTGAGTTAAGTGGGGAATGCAGTCAAACTGAGGGTGAGGATATGCAGTTACTTAGGCATTAAATCCTAATAGCACACTAGATTCTGGAGTGAAGGCCAGTGGAATATTTTTACTTGCTCAGGCATTGGAGTTATGCAAACAGAAGCTATTGCACACTCAGAGTTTCAAGACTGAGAAAGTAAACTTGTACATTTGTTTTTTCTTTATAGGTTCAAAAAGGCATTTGAATCTGAGCCAACACTACAGTCAGGAATTAATTATGCCGTCCTCCTCCTGGCAGCTGGTCACCAGTTTGAATCTTCCTTTGAGCTCCGGAAAGTTGGTAATTACAGTTTGGGAATTTACATGGAAATTAAGTAATTGTACCCAACTTGGTGCAAAGCAAAAGAACCATTGATTGTCCTTTTGCTTTCTATCTCATTTAAATCTCAAAAAATTATATCCGTGTTTAGTGTTACATACTTCAGTGCAGAATCCTGACACTGGGATGTAGTGAAACTTTTTTTTTTTTTTCAAAAATTTATTTTTTTATTCATACAAGAGCTAGGGTACAGGACAGTGATGTGGGAGGTGAGAAGATTCACCAGAGACAGAGCCGGGAACAGAACAGGCAGATCTACTGAAACACACTGCTGAGGGGAGCAGCGGGCGAGGCAGGAGAGGTCTGCTGTGCCATGTAGGTCCCCTCTCTGGCCGGAGGCAGGGATCAAACTCCTGCTGCAGTGGTTGCATTGCTTTTTTTTTTTTTTTAAAGATTTATTTATTTATGCTTACAAGCACTGGGGTACAGACCAGAGGTGTGGGGGTGGTGAGAAGATTCACCACAGAGAGCGGGGAGCAGAACAGGCAGATCAACAGAAGTACACTGCTGAGGGGAGCAGCAGGTGAGGCAGGAGAGGTCAGCCACACCATGTGGGTCCCCTCCCTGGCTGGCAGCAGGGATCGAACTCATGCTGCAGTGGCTGAGGTTTGCTTCATAGTGTGTTGCTTAACCCACTGCGCCACCAGAGCGGGCCCTGTAGTGGAACTTTCAACTTATTTTACTTGTTTTTAAAAATCTCCTGCTCAGTATTTATTATACTAGCTCAAACTGATATTTACCATGTAGACTCAGCATTAACCTCCACATACTAAGTAAGATAGTGTCTTGTGGAACACAGGGAATGTTTCCTAATTTTAGATTGATCTTGCTTTCCTGGTGCTTTAAAAGGAGCAAGAGCGGGAAGCTCTACTATTTCCTGTTTGTTCCCGACATGCACACCTGCCACTGTGACTTTAGTGGTGTTGAAGGAGGAGCTTCCCAAAGACATTGATAGAATGAACCTCTGTCTCTTCTACCTGTAAAGCAGCTGCTGATCCTTCCTTGGGAAAAAGAATTTAGGGCATCCTACTGAACGAATTTTGTCTGATTGTCCTGGTGCTGATGTGGTAGCATTTATTTTTAACATTCTAAATTTATTTTTAAGATACTGTCCTTGGTAATCAGATCTTTCTCTCTGGGTAATTACCTGTTTCCCTCCACAGAGGCTAATGGTGATTTTCTCTTTTAAAGATTTATTTATGCATACAAGAGCTGGGGTACAGATCAGAGATGCAGGGGTGGCGACGAGAGTATTCACCAGAGATATAGTAGGGAGCAGAACAAGCAGATCTGTTCTGAAATACACTGCTGAGGGGAGCAGCAGGTGAGACAGGAGAGGTCTGCCTCTGATTCTCCCATCTTCTGTAGGATTTTTCAACTGTAAGATGTTTCATGAGAGTCAGAATTACAGGTTGCGGTCTCCAATAGTAAAGATGATATAATGAAAGAACAGTGAGCTGGAATTGGGACAAACCACTATTTGAATCTCATTTTCAGGGCCTCCCTGGTGGCGCAGTGGGTTAAGCAACACACTATGAAGCAAACTGCAGCCACTGCAGCACGAGTTCAATCCCTGCCTCCAGCCAGGGAGGGGACCCACATGGCGCAGCAGACCTCTCCTGCTGTGCCCGCTGCTCCCCTCAGCAGTGTACTTCCATTGATCGGCCTGTTCTGCTCCCCGCTCTCTGTGGTGAATCCTCTCACCCCCTCCACACACCTCTGGCCTGTACCCCAGTTATTGTATGTATAAATAAATAATCATTTAAAAAAAATGAATCTCATTTTCAGGAAACAATAAAAATAAAAATTTTATGACTAGATATAAATGCCCATGAATCTATAAAGATAACCAAGAAGACAAAAGAAAAACAAAATCCGTCACCAAAAACAGGCAATTCAGAAGTGATCAACTTCTTAGAAAATTAGAAATTATAGGGAAGGCATTAAGTACTTTCCCTTCTTTTTAAGAGACTATAATCCATCCAGTTGCTGGGGAAAGGCTTTTCTGAGAGAATGCTGCATTTTAAGTGTACTATGTTTCAGGAGGATCTATTCTTTAAGCAAATTCAGGCTAATAAAGTAGATGAGATGCTGAAACTGATGTTGACAGTGATGTTGAAATAATGATGCTAGCAAGGATCATCAATTAGAATTAAAACCATTAAGCGAAACCTAGTTGTTGTTTTTCATTTACTTACCATATTTACATGGTGCTAAAGCTTAAGCGCAGATGTTTTGTTAGTCACCAAGGAACAAATGTGCCCACACAATTATTTGTAAGTATTGCCTGCTGGGATCCAGATGTCAGTGATACTTCCAGATGTCAGTGATCCTGCTAGTGCTCCTGATGGTGAGAAGAGCCAACCTCGCCTCCTGTTATCATGCACAAAGAGTAAGCTTTTAGCATCTCCTGCGACATACTCTTCCCAAAAGTTTTTAACCCAAACCCTAAGCGCTAATATTTAGTTAACAGGAATTGCAGTGACCAGAGACCACTGTGTGCCAACAGTGCAAAGTGCCTTCAGGTCCGCAACCTAAGGACTTGCTATAGGGCAGCCCTCCTGGTCTCTTCAAAAGGTCAGCGCCATGGGCAAAATGTGTGGGTAGTTTGGTTAGGTTAAAAAAACTAATATAGAGACATAAGAAACAAATGCAATTCCTAATTATTGGTTGAATTCTGGCTTAAAAAAAAAAAGGTATTGTAGACAGTTGGGGAACAAATAAGAAATTTGAATCAGGATCAGATATGAGACAAGTATTTTTTTTAGGTGCAGTAATTGAATGGGAATAGTATTTAAGGGTAAGTGTTGTGATATAATCTAGTTTGTAATGGCTGAGCAGAAGTATTCAGAGAGATGAAACAATAATAAAATGCTCACAATAATTGAAAATATTTTGATTCATTGTAGTATGTTTTCATGTATATTTGAATTTTTTTATAATGAGAAGAACATATATTCTCTACTAATTATGGGCTGTATTACCTTAAACAAGTTGCTAAATGTCTCTGAGTTTTTCCCCCCTCACTGTAAAGGGAGATAATTTGTTGTCACATAGATTAAAAGAGTGGCATTTTCAGTATGCTTTGCACAGTACAAGGCTTATTGAGTGTTCAGTAAAAGTTCTGTTTCCTAGCTTTCTCCATAAAATAGCCTTGAATCTAATAGCAGTTGTAAATGCTAAATAGAAACTAAACTATCCAAAAAAATTCTTAGAAGTCAGCCATTCTAATTAGAGCATTGTCAAAACTTAAATTGCCGGGAAAAATTGAAGTCAAGTATTGTTACTTAAAACAACAGTAACATGTTGTGTGTTGCTTTTAAATTTAGTCAAAACTTCTTAGAAGAGAAAAGTATCCAGCTGGTAAGGATTTGGTAAGTTGTCATTGGGGCCTCCCTGGTGGTGCAGTGGGTTAGGCACTGCACTCTGAAGCAAACAGCAGCCACTGCTGCCTCTTGCCAGGGAGGTGACCCACTGGGCATGGCAAACCTCGGCTGCTACTCCCCTCAGCAGTGTACTTCAGTCAGTCTGCCTGTTCTGCTTCCCACTCTGTCTCTGATGAATCCTCTCACCTCTGGTGGCTCTGGCCTGTACCCCAGCTCTTGTGTGCATAAATAAATAAATAATTTTTTTTTAAAGTCATGTTTCTCTTTTCCTCCATCTGATTGCTAAAAATGATTGGGAAGTGTGGGCAAAAGATGTCAGGCACCATCTGTGGGAGCACAGATTGATGCAACATTTGGCCAAATGTATCAATACCTAAAGTGGGCACATTTTCTGCCCCCAACAAATCCAGGTTTAAGACTTTTATTATAAGGAAATGATTAACAGATAAAACTATGTGTAAATTGTTGACCATCACCTGCATTTGGGTAAGTAAATCATGGCACATCTATGTCCCTCAAGAAAGAATACATTTGCCCCCAAGAAAGAATACATCTTGTCCGAAAGCTAAATGACTAGGTAAAGTGATCATAATAAATTTATGCCAAGGTGGGCCATCCCTGGTAGCATAGAGGTTCAGTCTCATTACTGTCAAGCTGTTGCCAGCCACTGCAGCATGAGTTCAAAAACTGGCCAGGGAACTAACCCACATGGCACAGCAGACCTTTCCTGTCTTGCGTGCTGCTCCCTCAGCAATGTATTTCAGTAGATCCACCTGTTCCGCTCCTCTCTGTCTCTGGTGAATACTCTCACCCACCTACCCCCACACACTCACCTCTGTCCTAAATCCCAGTTCTTGTATGATTAATAATTAAAAATAAAATCTTTTTAAAAAAATATGCCAATATCATAGCCAAATATTACCATAGAGTGAACTTCTGGCAGGCAGAAGTAAATAGAAAATTTTATTTTAAAACTATTATTTTAATATCACTATTAATCATTTTCATAGTCTCTATTGAAAAGTTTAATGTTTTGATTTCCTGCTAGACCAGTTCTTGATCATTATTCTCCAAGTCTGACCCTATAAGGAAATGCTCATTTGCAACAGAGGCTGACAGTATCTCAGGTTTTCAGTATCTGATTTTCCACCTGCATTTTCTTCTTCCCTTTGTTGTTGTCATGTTTTTTCATTATGTCCAGATAGGAGGGTGTGGCTCTTGTTACATACAAGTGTGTAATTTTTTCATCTGGGACCAAATGAAATTGGTGACTAATCACCTTAAAATTTCAAATTCAAAAATTTCAAATTCAAAAAACTTCTCTATTAACTTACTACAACATAGGAAAAATTCCCAAGGGAACTTTTTTTTCTGAGATACTTATTACGTAATAAATGATAAAACATTTTCATAGTCCCTATTTTAAAAAGTAAAAAAGTAGCATATAGCTTTGTTTAAAGATTGCTTTGTTAATGTATAATTGTCATAAAATTTTCAAAAAGTACATTATTGTAACACTTAGGAATATAAAATGCACACATGAGGTTTTATTTAATTCAGTCACTATGGAAAATAGTAATAAGAGAATATATCTAGTTCAGAGAACATTTAAGAAGTTAGTATAACAGAGAATTTAACAAAAAATACACTATATAGGCTTTCTGGGTTTGGTTGAAAGTAAAAACCTACAAGTGGACCCAAGGCCCCCTGGTACTTCCCTAAAGGTCCTCCTGGTTGAGGAACAGGAGTGGCCATTATGGGGTATCTGGGGCCAAAGTCACTAGCCCCCAGAACCCCTGTCAACTTCCCCAGGACGCCTAGTCCCCATCAACAGTGTGAGGTCCTGGGTGGGACAGCACAGCTATGTGGGTATCCTCCAGCCTCTAGTGGGCGAACCTGGGACGGGAGCGACAGTCTCCTCAGGAGTCAGCCAGCCCAGGACCAAGGGAAAAAACCCTCCAAGTTAACAAACTTCTCAAAGTCTGAGAGTTTATTAAACAGTAATAGTGCGGTGCACTAACTACACGTCCCCTACACAGCCCTAGCGTAGCCTTTTGCACCCCTTTTTCAGTGCCTTAAACCTGAACCTTACATAGTTCTCCTGACAGTTCAGTGTGATGGCTGTTAGTGGCACTGAACAGTTGTCTGGGAATATATTCTTTTGTAAACATACAAATACTGACAAGTACAAGAAAAAGTACGAGGCAGTGGAAGGTGAATATTTATAATGCAATGAGAAGGACCAAGACATTTTCAAAGAACAAAGTTGGAGGATTTATGTGTTCTAATTTCATGTCTTGTAACAAAACAGTTATCAAGACAGTATTCCTTAACTTTATAATAACTGTCATGCATATATAATTACTATTAATTATTGTCACATTTTACTCTTGCAATACGTGTTGCAATACAGCATTTGTGTTTCAGCTGATAGAATTCAAGCCTATTTCTCTTTTAATTATCTAAAGTATCTGCAATATAATAATGGAGGAGGAGAGTGGAGGTTACATAATAAGGTATTTAGTATGAATCAGCTTTTAATTTTTGCATATACAGACACACACAAAAATTCTGAAATGATTACATGAAAGCCACAGTAGCTATTGTCTTTAGGTTTTCAAATTAAAGGGAAATTTTTATTTTCCTCTGTGTAATTTTCTGATTAGTCAGACTTATTTTTTTTTACAGTGACTAGTCAGAAATTGAACAGTGCTATTTTAATGTGAAATGAGGAATGAAAAGTTAATTTTACTTTTTAATAAATAATCCAGCTCTTTCGTATATGGATGTGTAATGTTGTACTTCCTGTCCATCTTCTAGGGGTGAAGCTAAGCAGCCTTCTTGGGAAAAAGGGAAACTTGGAAAAACTCCAGAGCTACTGGGAAGTTGGATTTTTTCTGGGAGCCAGTGTCTTAGCCAATGATCACATGAGAGTCATTCAAGCATCTGAAAAGCTTTTTAAGCTGAAGACACCCGCATGGTAATTACAGTAAACAGTCGTATGCTTGTACAGTCACACTTAATGAACAATCTTATCACTTGTTTCCAAACGTTTGTTAAACGGCAATTCGATATTTTATCTACTAATAGAATAATGTGCAGACTCTATAGGGAAGAGTTGTATCCATGAATAAAGTGTGATAAATAGAAGTTCTGATGACTTTGGACTTAGATGATACCCACTGAGCACTGGCTGAAACTTTCTCTCTCATCAGCCAGCCTACTAGCTCGCACTGGGCAGAGCAGCCTGCCAGAATCAAGCAGAAGCTTCACATTTTAGACCTTCAGTTCCAATCAGCAGATCCCCAAGTTTCCATCTCAGTCTCTCAGGCCTCTGCACCAAACACATACCCACTCTTTTACCATCCACTGTGGCATTCTCGTTCTTGGTCTTCACATCTTTTTACTTGAGGTTTGACTGACACGTTGGGTGTTTCTTAGGTATGTGTTTTTTTCTAATTTCAAATTATTCTTGGAATGTGCCCCAGTCTCATCATTATATAATTGGAGAGATGAAAACACAATTCAATCTGCATTTAAAACTACTTTGGAAGACAGTGCTGATTTTAGTCCCCACCACATATAAAGAGCAACCATCCGACTTTGTAATTCACGTAGTGGTTTTGTGAAACCAGAGCAGCTCAGAGCTCAGGGCACGGACTTGTTTTTATTAACCCTGCCCCAGATCTCAATCTGTCAGTGACAACAGAGATTTAATTTGGGTTCTGTATGGGATTGCAGTCCAAAAGACAACACTAGGGCAAAACCGTGTCAGCAGTCTGATGTGGGGAAAATGCAGGACTTATCTAAACTGAGCTGCCTGCTATAGGTAAGTTAATAAGATTATTTAAAAGGGAAAGAAAAACTTGTACAAGGAAGGGATGCCTGCTCTCAGTGCAGTGATAGATTGTCCTCCAAGGTCCAGTGATGTGTGTCCATCTCTGGGAGTAGGTCCGTGTCATCTCTGCAAATTTCCCAAATGCCAGGTGCTGGGATGTAGCTTTACTGAGGGTGTCGTACACAGTTTTAAATCCAGGCTACGAAGCCCTCAGACACAGTAAACATGAATAATTTATAGTTCCCAGTGATCTCCTGATTCCATTTTGAATATTTCCTTGATCAGTTTTAAGTCCTTGATTCCTTAGTCCCCTCCACAGTTTCATCAGAGGAACCACAGGTCTACTTGTATTAGCAAATCCTCTCCAGTATCTGATCTTTCTAAAATGTCTCTCTGGCCCTTTTCTACTCCACTGAAATCCATAAATCAATACCATTTAATGTGTCCTCACAGCCTAAGGGATAAAGACCACCTCGATTGCTTGACAGGCAATGCTAACCTTAGTCATTCCAGCCTCAGCTCTTCTCAGTGCCGGGGTGTTCACTTATCTCTATTCATGTCTCATATGCCACACAGCAGCTTCTTGTGTCTGTCTTAGCACGTGCTGAGAATGCCCCATGTAGCACTCTTATCTGTCCGTCCATCTGGGAAACACCCCTGAATCACGTCTGCTCATAAATTAGACCCTGCCCTGAAACCCTTCCCCACACCCAGATGGAACATCATGGATATTGTTGCATATAATACACCAGTGTGTTCTTTTCATCCTATAAACATTTTTCTTCATGTTTCTGGGACTCCTCAGCCATCTCTTTATTAAGATTGACGTAAGACTTTTGTTAATGATCTCTCTGGTTAGTAATAGCTCCACTGATATTTATTTCATGGATTATAATACCTTTTACATTTCTGTGTCCCTGGTACTGTGAACAACTTTACAAAAGGACTGTCCTGTCAGTGCCTTCCCTAAAAGCATTCTGAAAGTGACATGAACCTTAAACTAATTAGATGCCACATCGCATGCAGCCATGTGTGCTATTTCTTTATGATGACCATTCTGACGAGAGAGGAGGCAATGAAGTGCAGGTAGAAAGAGCTCTGGTTTTAGTGTCCTGGCTTCTATAAACAAGAAAACAGACATCATTCTATGCAATAGTAGTAACAGCCACAAAACAATGTCTTAAGTTCTACTAAGTTATTGTGGTCTTCCATGTTGATGGCTTACAAAGTACTTGTACACACATTTCCTTGTATAATAATCTTGCTTTTCATTTTTTCCCATCTTTTTCTTTGAGGCATTGTCTGTCCCATCAGATTTGAGGATATTTGTAGAATATATAAACTGAGTTGCTTCGAAGCAAAATAATATTCTTATGCAGAATCTATTTAGAAAAACTTTCTCATGGAGGTATATTTAAAATATATGCATTGGCACTTTCTTGAACAGAATATAGGCATTATTATAAAAGTCATGTTTCAAGTAGAGGTATCATCCAGTCCAGGTTCCTCCATTCCTTAAAGCCTCATTTTTTCATCTTTAAAATGGACACAACAGCCTACTTTATTGAATTTTGGTGAGATTTAAAAAGTGATATGTGTGAAAGTGCATGATGTAACATAATAAGGTTCAGTGAATCTAAATATGTACTTGATGCCATATTTAAATTACCTTTAATAAAACTGGTGTGTATGGGAACAGGTAGTTCTAAATTTGCCTGTATGCATTTTCTATTTTATTTATATTATACGTTTTTAATTTTAGGTACCTCAAGTCTATTGTGGAGACAATTTTGATATATAAGCATTTTGTGAAACTAACTGCAGAACAACCTATGGCCAAACAGGAGCTTGTGGACTTCTGGATGGACTTCCTGGTTGAAGCCACTAAGACAGATGTTACCGTGGTCAGGTTTCCAGTGAGTGCCCTTCATTTGACTTAGCTCTGAGTACATTTCTAATTTGGTTTCTTTTACCGAAACAGCATCTTTCATGGTGCTGTGATCATACTAATGTGCTAATTTTCATGCCCTCAAATGATGGTCCTCTGGTTAATATATTTTCTGCAAATGAGTTTGCTTTAGCTTACTTTGTAAAATAACTTCTTAAAATCAGAAAAAAAGGAGGGAGATCTATTTCTGTTTCTTCCATGGAATTTGGGTTTTTTTCTATTGATAAGCTATGAAGTGTGCTTTCTCAAGAGAAGATTATCTCTTAGTTTGTTCAGTAAGTCATGATATGTCTTCAGACCGGACAGATGGATGCATTTTAATTCATGTACCAGTTTGTGGATATTGTCATCAATAACATCACCATTATTGCGGTGAAAAGCTTTAGGCACATCCATGTTGTTGTTATTCTGTCTCTACCACTTGCAGACCTTATGGATCAGAGTTAGATTTAGTCTCCCCAACCAGTGTTACGATGCTTTTTTTAGATCATGGAACATGATTCTTAGATTCTGGGTGCATTCATTTGGGTCTCTGGGTGCATTCATTTGCATTCTCTGTCGGGATAGATATATACATATATACACAAGCATATACACACACACCGTTTAAAAAATACTTTGCTTGTTAAGGTGTTGCCATCTGCATCCTGATAGTGATCAGAATCCCATGCAAAGCAGTATAGCTTTGGCATTCGGTTCAAGGATTACTGGCAACTCAACATTATGCAAATCTCTTCCCACATTCTAAAATGATGCCATGATTCTCTCGAGGTTCTCTAGTCTCAGTCTTCCATACTCAGAACTGGTGACAGTTCTAAAGTCCTTTTATAAATTCTAGGTCTTGTTGATAAAGTCATCTGTTTCATTTAAGTAAATCCACTTGCTGGCATTAGCATGCTGTCTTTACTCTTGTTTCCACACGAAGCTTTGAGCTCAGCAGGATCTTTAGTTGAAAAGCCTTTCAAACTAAATATTTCACTTTATTTTCTAGCCTGGATAATGTGTAGCTTAGGAAAATACCCATCTCAGAATAAGCTGCCTTTAGCTCGTGCTCTGCGTGTAGTAAGTATGCTGTGAAAGAAGACACAGCGCAGAACTGAAGCAGTTAATTGGCTGTTGACTTGATTAACTGGAAAACTGACGATGAAAGGAAATCACTAGTATTGGCTATTTTTAGTTCATTTAAATACATTTATGGTTAATTATGCTATCATAATATAAATAAGTAAATGTAAAAAAAAAATCGGAGAATATTAAGAGAGATGTTAGAACAGCATAGATATATACTCCAGGTTAGAGAAGCTTTATTATGCAAGAAAGGAACCTATATATAAAATCCCCAACAGCAAATATTTACCCATTTGATTTCATTTCAAAATTCACATTTTTACTTACTAAAAATCACCAAAAATATGGCAAATGCTAGACAGAATATTTGATATAAATGCTATGAAATTATCAACTTGCCTAATACACAAAAAATAACCTTACAAATTAATAAGTGAAAAAAGAAAAACGAGCAGAATACTTGAAAGATAATTAACTTCCCTGGATAGTCAAGAAATTGTAAATTAATATGAGTCCAGTCTTTTGACTAAAAACTTAAGTTTTATAACTCCTGCCAAAAGTGTAGGGTCATGGGCATTTTTAAAGATTTTGAGTATGTCTGGGAATTGCCAAATCTTCTGGGACATAATCTTAGTAATGGGACAAAGGTAGAGTATAAGGTACCATGGGAACTTCAGATTTATTCGCAACATTTCCTTTATTTGAAAGAAGTTCTAAAGTAAATATGGCAACACATCAATGTTTTGTTATCAGTGAGTAATAGGCATATAGTTGTTAGATTATTCAATATACTTTAATAATTTTAAAAGGAATTCTAAGAAAAATAATCTAGCAGTATCTCGTCAAACTGAAAAAAAAAATATATATATATATATATGACCACCAATCCTATTTATCAGAATGAACTTATTCTCCAGAAAGAAAAACACCACTATTCATTGGTACCTTAGTAAAGAAGCAAACACTAACAATCAATGTTTACTCATAAGGGAATAATTTAGCTAATAATAGCATAGTCACCTTAGAATATCACTCAACTGTTTATAAAATTTGAATGAGATCTATTACTACTATCTTACAAACATATTTATGCTATATTGTTTGTTTTCCAAGCAATCCATTTCCTTCTAAAATTCTTGCCTTATTTTATGGGTATCCTTTTGTAAAAATGAGTGTTTTCCTACTCACCTCTAAATACTACTACTCAGTCATCATCCATAGCTAGGGTGAAATATTCAAGTTGTTTTCTCATGGTTTTCTGTGAAGCAGAATACAAAAACTGTACAGTGTTGTAGCTCTTCTTGATTTAGAAGAAGGAATTTGGGTTTTCTTATATAGTTACTTCATTTTGTGTTAATTCCAAAAAATCTAGTGCCCTCATTCAAATATAAATCCATAAAGAAGTTTCAAAATTCAGTGGCAATTGCTTTCAGAGTATCCTTTGGAATGTTTTCTTGTATTTACAGATTATATCAAGAAAGTTAAAAAATGCAGGAGCTAAGAAAGGATTGCTTTAAAAAATAATGACAACAATATGGAGGGTTAAAAAACATCTTAATATAGATGATAATATAGTGGAAAATGATACCAATTTTTGGATAAAGAATTGCAACTACTGCTGCAAGGGATTTATACCTCAGTAAAGTTTAATTCAGTCACATAGTTTTCATCAAAAACCCAATGTTAGTCAAATACTGGGACCTGTAGTCATGTTTATTCAATGTAATTGTGATAAGTATTTTTATCTTTCAACTGAACTCATATAGATATGAAAGATAAACTGACTCTTCTATACCTCTGTGTGTCCTTCCTTAAATTTGAGAATGCTAGGCAGAGAACATAGGCTCTAAAACTTTTTTTTAAAGATTTACTTATTTATGCATACAAGAACTGGGGTACAGGCCAGAGTCGCGGGAGGTGAGAGGATTCACAAGAGACAGAGTGGGGAGCAGAACAGGCAGACTGACTGAAACATACCACTGAGGGGAGCAGCAGGAGAGGCAGGAGAGGTCTGCTACGCCATGTGGGTCCCCTCCTTGGCCAGCAGCAGGGATCGAACTCGTGCTGCAATAGCTGCGGTTTGCTTCATAGTGCGTTGCTTAACCTGCTGCGCCACCAGGGAGGCCCTCTAAAACTTTTTATGCTCCGATAATCAATGAAGCAGTCCTGCAAAAGAAGAGCTATGTAAGTTGCCACCACCATAAAGAACACAGAAATCCTCTCTGAGACACTGGAGACCTTAGGGCTCTAGCATGGAGGTTGCTAACTTCTTCTCTCATGAGGAAAATTCAGCCTGAAGTTCATTTTATTTGTACTGAACAATGTTTTGTTTTATATTCATTTTACAATTATAATTGAATTTTCCCATGGGGCAACAGAGTTCCAAAGTTTGAAAATTAAAAAAAAATAATAATAAAAGGCACATAGGAAAAATCTTCAACCACTGTCCCAAAGCTCTCCATCACTCTCCTGAGGAAACACATTATTATTTTTTTACATATTTTCCTGTAGTTTCTTTGTATGTGAATTCAACAAATGGGAAGTCCATATACTAGAGTAGACTTAGAACTAGTCTGCGTGTTTTCTGTCCCATTCTGCCCCTTGCTGGCTGTGTCCTTGAGCAAGTTGCTTAACTTTACTAAACTTAAGCTCCTTTATCTAAAAAGTGGGACACTAATATTAGAACCAAACTCATAGGGTTATGATTAGGGTTAAATAAGTTAATATATTTAAAACTGTTAGAGTGGTATCTTGCATACAGTCCACACAAAATAAATTATAATTATTTCTCCTCTTTTTTGGTACAAAAAGGTATTATATACAATGTTCCATGTCTTGCCTTTTCTTTCACTCAAAAGTATATCATAGAGATAGAGATTTTTCCAATCATTATATAGAATTTGTTCTTTTTAAAGACTATTTAATAATCTGATTTCATGATATTTAAAATTCCATAGTATTACAAGTGCACATAAATTGTCTCATTTTGTTAAGCAAATGTATGCAACTTAACATAATTCATTTAACATAATTTATTGATAGACATTTTGTTCACAGCCACTAACTTGTTATTATGAGTAATTCTGTGTTGAATAGCCCTGTGCTTAGACCATTTTGCAATGTCCAAATCTACCTGAAATTTATCTCCAAAGTGAAATGGAATCTGTTCTTTCAATCCTTTTAGGGATTGGATACATTGATATTTCCCCTAGTGACTGACTGCTTCCCTAAGTCTCTCCAAATGATTGTATTTATCAGACTTGAACTTTGCTAAACTTATAGATTAAAAAATGGTATAATTTTAGTAGGGTAATTTTTTTTAAAGATTTATTTATTTATGCATACAAGCACTGGGGTACAGGCCAGAGGTGTGGGGGGTGAGAAGATTCACCACAGACAGAGTGGGGAGCAGAACAGGCAGATCAACAGAAGTACACTGCTGAGGGGAGCAGCGGGCACAGCAGGAGAGGGCTGCCGCACCATGTGGGTCCCCTCCCTGGCCGGAGGCAGGGATCGAACTCGTGCTGCAGTGGCTGCGGTCTGCTTCATAGTGCGTTGCTTAACCCACTGCGCCACCAGGGAGGCCCCTTAGTAGGGTAATTTTAATTAATGTTTCTCTTATTGTGTATGTGGTTGTGCATATGATTAAATTGTAATGTTTAAAAGACTACCCAGTGATTAAAAAAAAAAATCATTGTCAAAGCTTAAAAAAAACGAATTGGACCTTCAGTACTATGTAAAGGGTATTGGTATTGCTTTATTAACTATAAAATTTGGAGAAGTCATAAAACAACTGTCTGCAGTTGTTAGTCCCAGTCATCACAGGACTACAACCCTTGGAAGGGAGGTACTTGATTTGAGTACCACCTTCACCCATCCATTGCTCACCACTCCTGTGGTCATTTACTGAGTTCAATCCAAGAGCATGGAGCCCTACCAAGCAGTGGCATTATCGCTGTCAGAGCAGGCAGAGCTTAGTGTTTGGAATTCGAAGATAGCTGAAATATGATAGGCAGGGTGTTGGAGAAGGGGGAGCCGTAAAAGTGAATCCCAGGATACTACACTGGTATTTCCCTTGAGTCCTAGGGCAATTCCCAGGTAGTAAGAGCAAGGGTAGACATATCATGAATAAACACAAGTCTAGATCCTAGTATTTGACTAAAATTGCATTTTGGTTGGAATCATTGTGGCTTAAATTCCCTTGCTATTCATATCTAGACCAGAAGTATCAGAGAGCAATTTCTGGAAAGCAGAGAGAGCTAAACAGATATATCAGGTCTTAAACAATGCAAGGATAAGATGTACTTTGGGTTCAGCTAAGCAACAGGACTTTGGTGAACACTGCAGGCATTTAGCTGAGGCAAAGAAAACTCATACCCTAGGAGTAAGGACGAAAGTGAACTAGACCCATCCTAACAATCAGACTAAAGCCTGAATAAAATTAAGCCTTGATAGGATCAGGATGGATGAAGACCTAAAAGCTAATTAAGGTAGACTCAGAGGTGATTGCCCATATTGGAGTTAACAATAAGGACTTAAAATAATGAAGATTGCTATTTAAATAAACTAGAGGAAAGGATAGACAAAATATATAAAACAGTAGACTATTTCAACTGAAAAATAGTTTATTAAAATGTCCAGTGGCAAATAAGAAGAGTTCATATAAAAATAATAGATATTTTAGTTGCACTTAAAAAATGTAAAGGATTGGCAATTTGTGACTGTAACTCTCAAATGCAACTATCTACTGAACCCACTTGCTGCTGCCATTTTAGATGGTGATTAGAGTCTCATCCATCCTGATTCACTCATTTACCTGTACCAGCAGACCCACACCCAGAAATCAGGGAATTTGCTACCAGCTATTCCCACATCTAGTAAGGCAGGCTTCTCGGACTATTGGTGCTGACCATACAAACTTAGACAAGTTTGCCCTAGAGTTGCTTCATACATGACACACCCTTATGAAAACTTGATTAGGGTGATAAAGTTACCCTTCTTTAAGAGTAGATGTAACTAAACCCAGATGACTAGAAAAAAGTTGATAGGATTGCTTCCATTTATCTCAGCACCAAATTCATTCTCATTCCTCCAAGAAACATTTTCATCATGATTCTGAGCAAATGGAAGTTTCTTTGGGAAATTACTTGAACAGTCCTATCATTTATTATTATTTCAATACAGTTTGGCTTATTCCTTTTCCTGATCTGTCTTCTGTGTATACTTCCTTTCCTTCCTTCTTTGAAAAGTAGGAGACCATCAAACCACCATCTAATGCCAAGTGAGAAGTAGAGGAGTGTGGACTCTAGGAGCTCAGATCTGCGACTCTAGTTAATATCTACTCTTCATAGTTTATACTCCTAGCTGTTTTCCTTCCCAGCTTAGGTCCCTGAAGTTAGTAGTTAAAGCTAATGCTGCTCAAAATAAAAGACTAGAAACTCAAAGCAAGAATATGTAGGCTTTCAAGTGAGTTCTGTCTAGCTGGTTCTCTTCAAATTGCCTTCTTTTCCTTGTCCTTTCTCAGTCTCTCTGGGCCCTCCATAAGACATGCTACGAATTCCTCACATTTTTGTCATTTCAAGGACAGATCAAAGACTTGCTCCATAACCATCAGACAGTGATAGTTGCAATGAGTTTGATAGAAATACAGTGTTCATATTTTATCTATTAGAAATATTTGGGACAAAGACATACTTTAAGATGAGAGATAACTTGGTGCTATGACTTGGTGCTGTTTGGGGAAGCTCACCTTTTCTTCCCAATTAGTTGTTCTAATTTTACAAACACTGGAGACTTAGACTGGGGAGCTCCATTTTCACAAGTTTAGAACAAAAACTGATTTTCATTATTAATCAGTACTTAACTCGAAATAAATTATGTATTGCTTCCAAAATAAAATAAAAGCTTTAAAAGTATACTATTAGTACATCTCCTGGGGATAGCCAAACCAATATATGGACTTCAAAAATATATTTTAAATTTCTTAAGCAGTAAAAGGTGGTGTTCTGTTGAAACTTCTGATAATTATATAATACCACAAAGGGAACATGGTGGGGGGGGGGGTGCGGAGGGAGGGAGGGAAGGGCAAAGACAGGGAAGAGAGCATAAAGAGCACAAGGGTCTCAGGTGATGGTGCACGGGTGAAATGGTGGTGGGAACTCCCTGGGGACTACAAATGTTATCAAATACAATTACATAAATCTAATTAAAAGGAAAAAAAGGACAAAATTAAAAAAAAAAAAAAAAGAATGGCAACAGCCAGAATTGTAAATGCTTTTACTCCAGCAGTGGATCCAGAATACCATCCCATAATCTCTAGTAGAAGTGCTGTGCTGCACATTGAAAAAACCAACAATGTCAAATGCTGGCGAGGATGTGGAGAAAAAGGAACCCTGGTACACTGCTGGTGGGAATGCAAGCTAATCCAACCACGA
>JAGFMF010011861.1:4697509-4798738 GCA_019455555.1 Galemys pyrenaicus
CACAAGGGACTGAGGTGATGGTGCACGGGTGAAATGGTGGTGGGTACCCCCTGGGGACTACAAATGATGTCAAATATAACTAATAAAAAAAAAAAGTTATGGCAAGAATCTGTCAATAAAATCTGTTAAAAGAAAAAAAAAGAAGTGCTGTGCTGTTATAACTGCTATAAATGGTTTGAAATTTGTCACTAATACTCATTTTTTGTCTTATGTTTTCAAGGTATTAATATTAGAACCAACCAAAATCTATCAGCCATCATATTTGTCTATCAACAATGAAGTTGAGGAAAAGACAATATCTATTTGGCATGTGCTTCCTGACGACAAGGTAAATTGTACAGTTATTAAGACACAGGCACTAATAATGAAGAATGTAACACTCTGCCTGCATTTATTTTTTCTAGCAAATATCTGCATCAGTTTAGAAGAGTGTGTGTTTATTTTGTCAGTTATACTCTGCAGTAGAAACTTCATTAAGTTTGAATTAAGTATTTTACTTATTTAATTAAATATAATTGAATGATTTGGATTTTTATTGTAGATGGCATAATCATCCAGTGTGCCCTCAAAATTGCAATATTTCTCTGTTTGTAAATTCATACTATAAATTAAATTATGTGCCAAAGAAACAATACTTAAAATACATGATTTAAAAGATGCTTATCTTAATTCTAGGAAGCCTGTTGGATGATCATAGTTATTATTACATCTAGCCGTTTATTTTAAATAGCTGCTAAGTCTTCCATTAGCCATTGGCCCAGAGTGGGCTCAAGCTGAGGAGCCTGCACTGCCACGGTTTTCAGTGTTCTCCTTTCCACTTCTGGATTTCGTCAGTTTAATGCATGAGTAAAACATTCTAACACTTAAAAAAAAGGAAATTTTTCAGACCTGAGTCCACAAGATAAACAACAGAATGAGAGAGATCTTTTTTTTTTTTTCTAAAAATTTTTTTAAAGATTTATTTATTTATGCATACAAGATCTGGGGTATAGGCTAGAGTCTTGGGAGGTGAGAGGATTCACCAGAGACAGAGCAGGGAGCAGAACAGGCAGAACGACTGAAATACACTGCTGAGGGGACCAGCAGCCAAAGCAGGAGAGTTCTGCTGCACCATGTGGGTCTCCTGCCTGGCTGGGGATCGAACTCATGCTTTTGTGCCGCAGATGTTTCATAGCGTGGTGCCCAACCCGCTGCACCACTAGGGAGGCCTGAAAGAAGTCTTGATGCAAAGTAGTTTTGGTGATATTGTCTGTTTTGAGTTTGGCATTGTTTTCCTACACACACTTATAATGTTCCTTGAACATCATTCACATGAACAAGATATCAACAAATATTAACTGGGTACATCTTCTGGGGTAGGTACTACCAGGTACTGTGTTAGTCTCCAAAGAAATATGGGCAAAATCAGATGTGCATCCTTCTGGTGCTTACCGTATACTTGTGGAGGCAGATAAATAAA
Organism: Galemys pyrenaicus; assembly: GCA_019455555.1. NCBI lineage: Eukaryota > Metazoa > Chordata > Mammalia > Eulipotyphla > Talpidae > Galemys > Galemys pyrenaicus. The sequence continues at coordinate 4,698,969 of JAGFMF010011861.1, forward strand.
TAAAATATATACATATATTAATTGATGAGATGGGAAAAATGAAGCAGAAAAGGAAATCAGGAAGTACATTTGGGGTTAGGAGTTGGAGTTTTTAAAAATGTCAACTTTTGATTTGATAGACTTGGGTTCAAATGCTACCGCTGCCCTGCACATCACAGCTTCATCAAGCTGCAGTGTCTTCATCTGTAGAATAGGATCATAATAATATCCACTTCAAAAGCTTGTGAAAGCTAAATATGAAACAATATAGATAGTGTATTATTGCACAGAACCTGGCACATAATAAGTGCTCATTGTATTTTAACAGCAATAATAAAATCATAGTGGTATATACTTGTGGACTAAACACTAACCTTGAACCCCCAGAATTTAACCAGTTAGTTCTTTAGATGGCATAGCAGCAATCATTTGGAAGGTCATTGGTGTTGTATTAGGGCATAGGGATGTTGTGATTTATAGTAAGAAATAATATATTTGGTCTTCAACCCTATTTCTCACTGAGTTTCTAAATCCTTGGAATTTTGTAAGTGCTGAGAGCCATGAAGGTGTGTTTTGTTGCCGTAATGGGGTGATTTGGGGGACATACCTAGGGATAGGGGCTGGTTGGTGGGGGGACCTGCAGGTAATTAGAAGGTTGGAACTTTCAGTCCCACCCCTGACTTCTGGGAAAGAGAAAGTGGTTGGAAGTTGAACCATCACCAATGGCCATGATTTAATTAATATTTCCTATGTAATGAAGCCTTTGGAAAAACCCTGAGGGGTAGGACACTATGAGCCCTTGCTTCATACCTTGTCTTCTGCATCTCTTCCATCTGGCTGTTCCTGAATTACGTACTTTTATAATAAACTGGCAATTTACTAAGTAAAATGTTTCCCTGAGTAGTGTGAACTGCTCTAGCAAATTCATCAGCCTCAAGGAGGGGTTCCAACCTCCATTCTACAGCCAGCATGGCGTGACTCCAAGTGGAATTATTCAGAGACAAAATTCAGAATAAATAATGTAACTATAGTGAAAGGAAAACCTGTTTTCCTCCTCCTGTTGTCTTTCCTTTACTGTCACACAGAACGCTTAGCTTCTGACACTTTTGATCCCCAAATGTGTGGAGGTTTTTCTCACAATAAGCATTTCTTAGCAACAACACAGGGTAATGTACAATTTAACGCAATTATGGCACTATCTACCCACAGGTAGCATTAGATCCCACAGACAGAGGGCTCTGTCCCACGAGACATCTCCCCACACACACATTTCAGCAGCAGGTTGAAAGCCCAGGTTGTTGCCTGTGCTTCTAACCAACCTGCTATAGATCAGAGACTCCAAGGATCCACTTCTGGGGTTTCAATCATTTGTTAGAGCACTCACAGAACTTAGGGAAACGTGTTTATTAACAGAGGTGACAAAGTATTCAAAAGATGAATAGTGAGGTAAGAGATACATAGGGCAAAATATGTGAGGATTTCAGGCACAGATGTTTCTGCCCTTTGGAGTTGGGGTGATTCACCCTCTTATTTATATATTCATCAGCCTGGAAGTGCTCTGAACCCCCTACTATTGGGACTTTATGGTATCTTCTTTAGAAGAAGCGGGATAAATTGTTAACTCAATTCCCAACCCTTTTCCCCTCTCTACAAAATTGGGAGGAGGGACCAGCAGGGCTGAAAATTCCATGCTTTTAATCATGGCTTGGTCTATCTGGTAACCAGTCCCCATACAGGGGCCCACCTGGAATTGCCTCAGTACAACAAATGATAGCCCTAGTGGTGGAGACTGAGAGGAAACTTAGTCACACCCTAGGAATAATTAACTTAACAATGGATGACAAATCCACAAGAGAGTGAACCCCTCCCCATCTGCACTGGCAAGAGGCGGATCTCCTGCCCACCTGTAACTTTGCAGGAGCCTCTTTTTTTCTTTCTCCTTTTTCTAATAAACCTGCCTTTCAAAATGTCACCTCTGTCTACCTGTGTTTGTGCAAACATCCTTGTCTTCTGAATAAACTTGCCATGTGCTGCAGAAAGGAGAAAACTGGTGAAACTTTGCTCAGAGGTGACCCAGAGACACCATTATCTGAACCAAACACCTCTCCAAAATGACATCAGATAGCACTCTTGTCACTTAGGAATTTACAAGGATTTTAGGAGCTCTACATTTGGGATGGTGCAGTGATGATTATTAGAACAGAGATACTCCTAGTGCGCTTATCACCTAGGATATTACCAAGATTTTAGGAGTTCTGTGCCAGGAACCAAGAGCAGAGACCATTGTATCTATGGTCTGTTATTTCACGAGTATCTATGTTGTTAGCGTTGTCTCAAAGGACACAGTTTTATTTACAGTATTTTATTTGCTATAAATTTATTTTTCATACTCTTTCCTCATGACCTAGTCATTTTCTTTAACCCTTAAGAAATAGTCTCACACACACACACACACACACCAAAAAACCAGAAAGTTACCCCACCGCCTTGAATTGAGAGATGGAGAGATTGAAGGCATGGAGATTCTTTTAAAACTTTTCAAAGAAAAACCTAGTGATTTCTAATTTTCTTACAGAAAATACAGTTAGGGCAGTCTGTAACAAGTTTTTCAAAAAAATTAAAACATTTCCTTTGGTTTTCTCACACATTTACATTATTTTAAAGTATACTCATACGTTCCCCAAGCAGAATTAGAGTAGGCATTCAGTTGAATTAAAAAACTAAAAGAAGTTAGGAGACATGCACATTATTGTCTAGGAGAGCAGATTTTCAGAGGCTTGGTTGAAAAGAGCAAGGTTATCCAAGGACACTTGGAAGCAGAATGGGGCTAAAGGAATTAGCGATTAGCAAGGCCTGGAGATGAGTGGAGAGCCAGAAGTTTGTGGACGAGAGAAGAAGCATGGAAAGTAAGCCAGAGATTTTTGGGAAATGAACATCATTTCCAGCTAGTTGTCATTATTTTTCCCGTTCTGAACGTTTTTAGTTCAAGAAAGTTAGCCTTACATTGATTCTCTTATGAGAATAAAATTACAGAGGTTTTTTTTCCTTAATATGCTAAGACGTAAATATATTCAGATAGAAACAAGTGCATTAAGGTTTACAAATGTAGGCTGTGAATTGTCCAGCTTCTATTTTTTACCATCTTTAATCAAAAGAATTACCTCTGTATTCTCCTGAGTCCCTATTGCCTTTCTGGAGTGTTAAAAATTCTCCTTGTTCAAAATTCAAGCTTTTTTAAATCACTTTCCATTTTGAATTTATGTCAGTTTCTTTGTGAATCCTTGTGCAAGCCATAATAAATTCATTACCACTATCATTTATTGTGTCTATTTGTTAAAATAGAAGTGAGACAGTTGGAATGTGGGCAAGCAATAAAAATAATTGTTGTCATATTTGTTTAAAGCAACTGTAATAACTATAACGAGCAGAGAAGCAACAGGTTTAATAGGTCTTATATTAACAGGAAATGGATTGTTTTTGTCATAGAATGTTCTGGGTTTTTTTCTAAAAGAACAACGGACCGTGTTGCTTTTCACTTATAATGTTTATTTCTTTACTCACTTCCTCTGAGTATTTTCTTTTTTTAAAGATTCATTTATTCATACAAGAACTGAGGTACAGGCCAGAGGTACAGAGGGGTGAGAGGATTCACCAGAGATAGTTGGGAACAGAACAGCTAGCTCTACTGAAATCTGAAACACACCGCTGAGGGAAGCAGCAGGAGAGGTCTGCCACACCATGGGGTCACTGCCCTGGCTGGGGATCGAACTCATGCTGCAGTGACTGCAACAACTTCATAGTGCTAGATTAAACCCCTTGTGCCACCGGCCCCTCTCTGAGTATTTTCTTTCTAAAATGTGAAACAAACATTTGTATGAACTAGGTTATACCTTATTTTGCAATTCTCAAAACTTGAAGATCATTATGCCAACTCCCAAGAGTTTAAGAATTGTTAGAGACTTACTCTACATACAGGGGCAAAATTAATTGAAATTCTAATCTTTCAACCATTGTTCCTTTGGTCAACAGATAGCTGCTGCTAAAAGAAAGTTAGTCCTTGAAAAAAAAAAAGCTGCATTTGTTTATGAAAGAAATACCTAGGTTGAAGAAGAGACAGTTTGAGTGGCTGATGTTTAGGATTCTCCTCCTTTTGGGTTTGAACTTGACACACCGCTGGCCTCTCTGGCTGCTCTCAGCAAAGGCAAACAGCAGTAGGGTCCAGTGGAGAGTACATCCTGCCCACCTTCCCATCCCCAGTCCTCACTTCAACTCCAGCCAGTGGCCATTCAGGGAAGACAAAGTTCACACCAATTGTGTCTTAAATAGGAAGGCAGTATTATAAGAATTTTGTAGTAGGTCATTCCAGAGTAGTAATTTTAGTGGCTTAGCAGTGACAGAAGTCTCAGTTGACTTCTCTTGATTTTTCTCTTGTGGTTTGAAATACCATCTCCGAGCATCGTATCACACAGAGGCTTCCAAAGGTCTCAGGCCTGCTCTGTACCAAAAGTTGCATCATGTGTCCATGCCTAGCCAGTCACCAGCGAGAGAAATGGACTTTCCATGGCTAAACAAGACCAATCAGCCTCACCATTCTTAATACTGCTACCTGAACCTGAACAAAATTCATTTTTGTTAGCAAAGAAGTGAGGACTTGACTCTTGCTAGGGAACCAACAGTGTCTGCCACAGTATAACTCCTGCCCCTTTGCTCAGTATTAACTTCTAGTCCTTATTCTTGCCCTAGCAAAGGCAAAGAGTCTGAGGCTCAGCAGTTTCTAAAAAATGTTAATTGTGATGATTGAATTAGATTGAGTGTTGGTTTGAGACTTTCAGGGCTAATCATTATTCCAGCTTTGCCTAGTCAGGCCCACGTGTTGGCTTTGTAGCTCACTAGTGCCTCCATGTGGCATGTGCCACTTGTGATGAAGATGGGAAAAAAGGCCCGGTCCATATCACTCCATCTCAAGGCCTGGGCTTTACACCACTGAAATGGAATGTTCCCTGGCAGTCCTTGCAACCTTTCAGGAATCTAACATTCTGAAAATGCTCTACTCCTTTCTTACAAAATCAACTCAGTTAACCTGGGAAGTCTCCCCATGGCTGTTCCCAGACAGAGTTGATGCAAGATAGCTTTACCAGTATTTGCCAGATGCTTTGTTCAGCTGCAGGTTTGCACAATGACCTACGAGGTCTGTACTCAGTCAGTCACCTCCTCCTGATCCTGGGCATGCCCTGAAGAAGCAGCTCAGTTGCAGCCTTTGAGGGTATGGTTGCATTTTATGCATGTATGTGCAGGAGCTCCAGCTCCTGGGGCATATATGTTGGAAGTCACCTGACACCTGATTTAGAAGCAACTTTCCAAATTACCAGCTCAAGTGGCTATTGTTTAATTCTTTCTGTGGTTAAGACACATCCCGTGCAAAACCTGTATGGTCTCTCCCTTCACTAGGCTTCTGACACAGCATTTGCTCTGTGTTAATTTGGGTCACATCCCCATGACCTGACTGATGTACATCGAAACTAGTGTTTTAGTAAATCTACTTTAGACTTGAGAGGATCTATTATACTTTTAACTTTCTTGGTCCTAGCAAAGGTGCTGTAAAGGTAAACTGTAATTTTACTGAGCAAATATTCAGATGGAGAGTTCTACCCACCTCAGTGTCACAGGTTTCTGTACAACATTTTCAGGAGCACAGTCAAAGCCTCAACCTTCTGGCAATACTTAAGTGGGTGGGTAAGAGCTTGTTTTTCTGGTTGTTTTATATTTACAGAATTGAATGCCAATCTGAAAAGACTACTATCCAATACTAGCTAAACTGTATCAAGTACTTTATTTCCATAAAAATATTTTTTATTCATTCTGGGTTGTCAGATACATTTTATAGGAAATGTAATCCACTGTGTAATTAGAGACATAGAATTGAATACTGGCCCTCCCTGGTGGTGCAGTGGGTTAAGCAATGCTCTATGAAACAAACCACAGACACTGTAGCAGGAGTTCGATTCCTGCTGCCACCAGGAGGTGAGCCACATGGCACAGCAGACCTCTCCTGCCTGGCCCGCTGCTCCCCTCAGCAGTGTCTTTCAGTCGATCTGCCTGTGCTGTTCCCCACTCTGTCTGGTGGATTCTCTCACCACCACCCCCCACCTCTGGCCTGTACCCCAGTGCTTGTATGCATAAATAAATCTTAAAAAAAAAAGAATTGAATACTGAATTTTAATTTAGCTTTTATAATCAACTCAATAAATAAATTCCTGCATTTTTTATCTACCCTGAAAATCCTCCATGTTTATCATGTGATAATTTTTATGTTGAAACTTTATTAGTATATTGAATTTTGCATAAACTAGGTAACAACACATTTTATTTACATACATGAATACTACATACTTAACTGTGTTACTTTCTGACTACATAAAACCATATAACTAAAAATAATTCAGAAATAATTATCTTGGAAACCTTGGAGAGAGTTTATCAAACAGGTGTTTCTTTTTTCTGGAAAAAAAATATTGCTCGGTCATCATAATGAATTACCTTGACCACTGGGTTTTTAACTTAAAAAACAAAGACACCACAGTTATTAAATTAATCTGCCAGAAATCAGGTTTTAAAATTTAATGAGACTGATTCTCCTAGATCCTCTTGGAAGTTGTTTTATTGAAGTACAGAAATGATTATGTCAAGGAAACTTCACCCTTGTGGCTTGAGAATGAATTTAAGTTTCTATTTAGATAATTTGTTCACAAAGAATTGGGCACTAGGAAAAATTTACTCTGTGTACGTGATTTAAAAGTAATAAAAACTTTGTTGTTCTGTTAATTTTCTCTTAGATGACTCATTTATTGTTGTTGTTCTTCCCTTGTGTTCTAGAAAGGTATACATGAGTGGAATTTTAGTGCTTCTTCTGTCAGGGGAGTGAGGTAAGTGTCCTTGGTACATTTTGTTTACTTCGAAGACTTTTTTTTCAAATCTGTCTTGGGTAGGACCTTCAGTCATGATTTAAAATTGCAAAGAACTTTTAAGAATTCTACTGGTGAAAATGTTCAGTAGATACCGAGCAATATTGATGAACTGTTTCTTCAGTCTCACTAAATCCATTATAAAAAGATTGACAACAAAACTATCACCATTAGTCAAACTGACTCTGCTTGTCACCTACTTGAAATATGGTGACTGAAGGGTAAACTGAAGATCTGTATCTGGTGTAGATAAAACTGAGCTATGTGGAATCCCCTATGTGGTGGCTGGTTGAGCTGCTTTATATTACAGGATGGTTTTCTGGACTATAAGAACCAGAAACTAATCAGGAACTAATCTCTCTTTAGACAGATCCAGAACACACTTTCTATCTACTAGTCTGTATCCTGTAGTTGGTGAGATTATGGGGAATTCACTTTTAAAACTTTTCCTAAGGTCACCATTGTTGAGGTGTTCTTGAGATGACAGTGACTCACTTTGGTGCCCTTCAGTTCTGATACTGCCATCATAATGCCAAGAAATACCAATTCCTGGGACATAGAAATAGTTTTTCAGAATCAGGAGTCACTGCTTAGGTGTTTAATACTTGATCTCTAGAGAGAGACTCATGCTAAATGAAATCTTGCAAGCTTCAAACCTAGTTGTGTTTGCTACTATTTATCCCCCACATAATAGAAATATTAAAACAGGCCACTTATGCAATACCTTATTGTTTTTGGAATAAAAGATTTGGTTTTGTTGGAGCATGAACTGGTAGAGTTTGAGTCATTGGTAATTGGAGTTTGCCTGGTAAAACCACCTGTTACCTCATGAATTATCTGAACAGAAATAAGCAAGATTATGGTTGACTCATTTATGTACTCTTTCCAATTGATGCTTCTCAAAGCTTTACTCTCAATATTTAATTTTTAAGACCAGTCATTACCAACACATTCATTTATAGCTGCATTTTTAAGCAATCCATTTCACTGTATTGTATCTATTTTCCAATGAGTTTATTTTCTTTAATTAGGTATAACATCACTACTTAACCTTTGCTGTGCTTCACGACAGATACATAGTATGCTTCCACGGGACTGCTGAAGATTTATATGTTGGAAAACTTGAGTTACATAAAGTGAGCTCTCTTTGAAGAGCTTTTCTTGCCTTCCTCATCTATAAAGTCATGACAAACTAAGAAAATTCAACTAAGTCAGTATTTGTCTTGCATCAGCTCATAACTTACTCAAGCTCTGTCAACAGACAAATGTTGAATGCCAGCTCAACTCAAATGTTGAGTCTTTTAAAGGATACAAAAATGACTAAGATGTGACCTCTGCTCCCAAAGAGCTCACAAACTGCCAGAGGAAAAGACAGTTTACAACTAATGACAGAGGTGTAAGATAAGCAATAATAGGAGTGTGTTCAAAGAATAGAGGTGCAACAGGAAGACTTTTCTGTTTAAAGTAGACGTAGGGAAGGGCAATTAGGTAAGGCCTAAATTGGGCCTTACATGTTGAATAGAATGTCTTTAAAAACTCCAAAAAATATGCATTCCAAATTGAAGGAACAACAGATACAGTGGCATAAAATGGGCCTTGGCACACAACAGCCCTCAGGCCAAATCTGTCCCCATGTCTGTTTCTAAATAAAGTTTTTTAGAACTCAGCCATATTATACATTTGTCTAATTATTCAGACTGCTCCAACTCCAAATCCAAGTAATGTGACTTACACTACTTATTCTTTGGCCTGTTACAAACATTTGCCAACTTTAGACATAGGTAGCCTGGCCTGACTGCTAAACTCAAAACTATTTTCCACTTCTATAAAGTAAACCACTTGCTGAGTCCAGAGCAAGTGCTGTTGAACATTTCATGCTTCCTCTAAAATCGCTGCAGTGAATGAGGCGCTTTTCTTACCTCCACAGTTGCCTTCCTAGTTTTGAAACTTCTCATTGTTTTACAAGTCCCATAAAATCAAAATCACCAGTCAGTCATCAGTGGCTTTTTATGCTTTTCTTTCTAGTACACATTTTTTTGTTCTTGTAGGTAGGACGTCTTTCCCAGGCTAGGCTGAAGAAACAGTTAGCTGACATGTCCTTACAATACCCAAGAGCAGCCCTATCTGCTGATAGGCGTAGGAGGACAATTCTCAGAATATTGGATAACTTTAGTGTGTGATACGGGGAATATCGCTTTTTACAGTGCTATTTGTAACTTTTTGTTGTAGACAAACATAATTGTGATTGGGTATAAAAAGCATTTATTTTTTCCTTACAGATCCATAAAAGTATTGGTATTTGCTAAAATGATTCTTTTTATTGTTTGTTCTAGTGTTTCTAAATTTGAAGAACGATGCTGTTTCCTTTATGTGCTTCACAATTCTGATGATTTCCAAATCTATTTCTGTACAGAACTTCATTGTAAAAAGTACGTATTAGTCACTGTTTATGTGTAAAAGACTGTTCTTACCTGATCATTATTTTTAATTAATGAGTGATCATGTAGTTCTGTAAAGAATTCATGGCTATGTGGTTATATAAATATCTCATTTCAGCTAATATTTTATAATTATGTGGTATGTTTAAGAGTCCCAGAATTTGGGGGACTCTCTTTAATAACTCTAACATTTTCTTAGTCATAATTTGTTTTCCCACAGACAGAACATTAACCATGACTTACCAGTTAATTGTCTAAAGTTATGGCTCATTTTTAAAAGTGCTCACTTATTGTCTGATTATCAAAATTTTCATTCTTCAATTCTTTTGAATAATCTTACCACTATCTGCAATAGTGGTCTTAACTCTGGTTCACACTGGAGTCAACTGGTAGGTTTTTAAATAATGCCTGGGCCTTACCTTAACTAATTATATTGAATTTACTGGGGTAAAATGAGACTCGGTTAAGTGCCAGTAATCTTGTCACCACCAGTAAAAGATAATTCAGCCATCGATGGGCTGCATTGGGGTAATAATTAAGTAGCTCAACTACCTTTGAACATAGTGTCTGACATGGGACCTAGCAAACTCAGGGGCAACTTGGAAACCAAAGTGCAGATGAAAGTCAGTTTGGACTGAAAATATTGTTAGGGATTTTTCATATTCAAATTAATCAATATGTGACCTCTTTAGAAATCACTGGTAATGCTAATGGAATTTTATCTTGGTATTTGTTAAATCCACAATTCTTGGCTAGAGTTTCATCTTTATTCTTATAAAATGTAAAGAGTGGAGAGTATTTTCAAATAAAGAGATTTGAAAATAAGAAAGTCTGGTACACATATGGCCTTCTTTTCTACTTACATTTAAATTCATAACATTATTGATTAGTTTTGTGTTAATTATAAGTAAAGTTTATGGAGTATTTACCTCAGACTTAATTAATGTGTACTTAAATCTTTAAACCCTTCTATATAGTTAATACTAATATGTTCATTTAAAAAAGTTATAAAAGAGAGAGTGCTTTAGAGAGTTTAATTAGCCTATAATCACATGTAGTCAATAAGAATATCTGCAGTTTGAATCAAGCACGTGTAACTCCAGAATCCAAGCTGCTAAAAAAATTGCACTGTGCTTCCATCTCACTGAGTTATATTTTACTAAGAGATTCTCATGTTGAAAAATGTTAGAAGTCATTACTCCAGATCTTAAAAGTCTACATTTAAAGCTAGAAAAAAATTTTTTTGGTCAGTTACTTTCTTCTTCCTCTTGCTTGCTCTCTTCTCTAACTCATCATGATACTTAACCTTCATCAAAGTATAATTGTTATTCTTATCTACAATAGGGGTTTCTTTTTCTTGTCATTGTCCTCCAAGAATTGTGTAGCAAGAAAATACAGTAAGGAAGTAGACAACAGGTCCCAACTCCATAGATAGGCTCAGACTCCAAAGTGGATTTTGTCTGTTTTGTTTATTGTCATATTCCCAAAAGCCAGTACAGTTTTTGTTCTCGTAGACAGTGCGTATTTGTTGAATGGAAGAGTGGGTAGAATGAGGTGTGGTTAGAAAGTGGTATGGAGATAGCATGAAATATCTGAGCTGTTGTAAATAAACTTTCCTTGTCAGAACATAACCTGCTCTTTCCTTGAGCTGGCAGTGCCCTGCCTGTGAGATCAGCAGCCCCGTCCCCCGAATCTCCCTCTTTCTCATTCTGTGAATAATTAGCATTGCCTCCGGATGGAATAGACACAGTTCATGTTGCAGAAGAAAATACTGTTTCTTGCTATAATTAAATTTTTTTTTAGCTCTGAAACAGTCTCCAGGTAATTAAAAACCTTTCAAGAATACTTCCTGAAGAAAATTTTTGTCACCCAATAAAAGAGGACTTCTGTCACAAAAATATACTCTAGGCATTCCTTGTTCACATCATCTTGCAGACTGTATTTATGGGACCACATGTGTATAATATGAGATACTCAGGCAAAAGATTTAATAATTGAAATTAAGTGCTGTAGTGTCCAATGCTTTATCAAATAATCACCTCAGAATTTAAAGACTATTCCAGACTATAGGTATTTTCAGTGTGTCACGTTTTAAATATTAACAGCAGTAAAACAATAATAGTCAATATATTATGAGTGCACTGTGCTAAGCAGTTTATAAGCATTACCTCAAGTCATTTTCACAACCTGTGAAATAGTGAAGTATATTCCATTTTGTAATTAAGGGGTGAGATTCAGAGAGGTGGAGGAGCTTACCTCAAATCATACAAATACAAATCATACAAAAACAATCTTGGCATGATAACCAAGTCTACAATTCATAACATTTCAGTGAACTTATTTAGCTTCATTGTTCTAATTCTGTAATATATTATTTGAAATGAGTCATTTGATCAGAGATTTCTAGAGAATCTTAACAACATATGGTATTTTTTCAAGTCGTATTCTTCTCATTGATGCTAATTATTGACTGATTTTATTTTATCCATTATGAAAGTAACATTACAACATTAATTTATCAAGAATCAACATGTACATACACTACATTCAGTTACTGTTTAAATTCTAGCTCTATCTTCACCATACCATCATGTCCCTTTCCATAATTCACCACCACCCTTTCTGCCTTTCCTTCCACTAATTGATATTACAGTTCAAAAGTTCATTTTTGTTTTATGTAGTTCATCTGTTTGTTTTCTCTAGATACCACATGTCAGTGAAATTATGTGGTATTTGTTCTTCTTTGGTTTATTTCTCTCAAGTATAATTCTATCCATGTTGTTGAATATGGCAGTTTTTCTTTTTTAGAGCTAAATGGTATTCCATTGATTTTATAGGCACTTTTAGCTTCTATTTTTTGCTCTTGAAATTTCTTTGGAACATACTTGCTTACATTTAATATTGGATGTGGAACAGCACTTATATTTAATTATGTATTAATTAATACTTACATTTAATGATGTATAGAATTACTAGTGACCATGTACCAACTTTCACTGTAGGTTTTTTGAAATGGTGAACACCATTACTGAAGAGAAGGGGAAAAGCACAGAAGAAGGGGATTGTGAAGGTGATTCCCTGGAGGTAACAAATTATGTTTCCATGTTGAATTTATAAAATTTCTACTGATTTTTCAATTGAACTTTTTTTTTTGCCCCAAAAAATGAGTGGGATCCCAAAGAGTGAATGCAATGATTCAGGAAAGCCACTATAAATGTTGGCCTTGTCTTAGAAGCTGCACTGTTAGACCTCATGGTGAAGCTTCGGTTATTTTATTTATTTATTTTCTTATATCATTGTTCATTTTGTACAGTAATTGGTTTCTTCCCTCTGATGTAGTCACCATAGTTCTCCCACCGCCATCGCACCTGTGAACCATCACCATAGTCTTGTGCTCTTCTTTCTCCTGTTTTGAGCCCTTCTCATTCCCCCTTCCCTGCTGTGGGCCTCAGATCTCTGATTAGCTTGCAAGTTCTGTCTTTTTCTTGGCTTTTGGTTTAGTTTCTCTATATTCCACATCTAAATGAAGCCATCTTTATTTGTCTTTTTCCTTCTAACTTACTGTTTCACCTACCAGAATCCCTGCAGCACTATTTACAATAGCTAAGATATATATACACATTGGAATACTACTCGGCAAACAAAAAAGATGAACTAATGCCATTTGTGGCAACATGAATGGAGTTGGAAGGGATTATTAACCTTCATTTCAATGTCACCAGGCTGACACTTTAATCATTAAAGCAATGTTTAGTGATTAATAATGATTATTATTAGTTTTATATGAAACAAATCCATTAGACTTGAACACATAGATAAACTTGAGGTAGTTGAACATAGTCAATAGGACCAGGCAGTATCCTACCATGAGACTAGAAATACAGTGATTGGGGAACTCTGAGATCACATGTTTTAAGGACCATGCATGTCAGTAGCTGCCTGAATCCAGCTCACTCATCACCATTTGAAGAACAAGTGACTGAGAATGAAGCCAAGAGAAAGCAAACAGTCAGGAAATGTGAAGAGACTGATTATCTCAATAATAAATATTGTTTTAACCCCTAAATACAGTGCTACCAGTTTGAGTTGTTGCCTTCATTTGAAAATGATAGTGCTGAGTAAGTATTTACTATTATCAAATATATACATACAGGGCCTCCCTGGTGGCGCAGTGGGTTAAGCAACGCACTGTGAAGCAAACCACAGTTCGATCCCTGACACCAGCCGGGGTGGGGGTGGGGAGGTGGGAGTGACCCACATGGTGCAGCAGGCCTCTCCTGCCTCACCTGCTGCTCCCCTCAGCAGTGTGTTTCAGTCGATCTGCCTGTTCTGTTCCCCACTCTGTCTCTGGTGAATTCTCTTACCACCCCCCACACCTCTGACCTGTACCCCAGTGCTTGTATGCATAAATAAATAAATATTTTATATATACAATACAGTTGACCTATATAAAGGCTTAGTGGGTGAGGGTGTGTGTGTGTGTGTGTGTGTGTGTGAGATATATGTGTGGTAGTGAGTGTTGCAGGGGAGGGGGTTAATTAGAATATATAGTCTTTCCCTAATGTAAAACACAATTTTGGAATTCTGGCTAAAAAAAGTGGCGGGGAAGGGAAGCAAATATCAGAGAACTCTTTACAGAAATACTAAGATCAGTATTTTACATATCTAATAGCAAGAGACTACATTTTATCTATAAGGGTGTTGACGACCCTCAATGCCTGCACCACAGTACCCTTAAACATGCTTCATTGTCTTCCGAGTTACGTGCAATTCAGATAAGCAAAATTTAATGAAAAATTTGAATGGTTGAACTATTTTTGGCCTCATTTCTATGCTACACAAAGAACCTGAAACTGAGGAGGATTAATGGAATAAGAAAGGAGGTAATAGTTATCATCTGAAAATGCTGTTCCTCCCAGTCAAAATTCTCTCCTTGTGCCTGAGGTGTGACTGGATGCCAACTCTCAGATTGTGTCCTGCTCTCTCACATCTTCTTTGTGGTTTAGAGCCTTCCACTGCCAGGGTCTTGCTATTTGCTTCAAGAATAAGTTTCTACAGTGTCTGAAGGATGACACTTCTGCAGATGTGACAGACCACTGTGTTCTCCAAGTTCTTCCCTGTGGTGTTACCTAGGGTAAAATTCTGAATGCAAGCAATACTGAAAACTACATTTTTAATTTTAAAGTCAAATTAAAGAAACTGCAGCACTAGTTTGACTAGTATAGGTCACTTTGATAATGTCATTTCATGCACTAAAATTTTTATAAAAACATTGATGTATCTAGTAGAATAGTCAATATAAAATTTAAATAGAGTAATTATTAAGTCTACATATATTTAATTTTTGTAATTACCTAGTAGTTAAGATATCTTTGCTATTCCTAGCTAAGCCTAGACTTTTCATTAGTTATAAAATGATCATGGTTCTAATTTGAAGGAAAAAATTTTTTACCATGCATTAGCTTGTTGTCTGTAAAAGTGATAAACAATTCTTCTTGCTTGTATGTTCTGTGTTTCACAGTTTTATGTTTTCCTATTAAAATGGTTGTGTTAGGAACTAGATATATTGATTCCCACCTCAATGCTCTTTTGACTACACCTCTTTATGTCTGTTTTTATATGCTTTAAATTTCATATCCTTTGATACACAGCAGTTGATGAGTTAAACGTTAAGACAAGGATAATAAAACAGCTCCATTAGTAATATAAAATCATAAAATGACAGACTGAAAAATTCATAAAGTTCTTCTGCGGTGTAATAAGTTGCTGACTTTTTTTAATCATTGTTATCCTCTTTTTTATATCTTTCCTTGAGGAACATAATTCATATTAGCCAAAACATACAAAATAGTATAACCATGCTATTTTTATTACTGATTCAACTGTTTAAATTCAACGGTTTAGATGTAGGCTTTACCATCTAGGTTTCTATGACGTTAACACTGAAAAAAATCACTTAATCATGCATTTCTCAGAATGTATCCTGTGATGTGACACAAGACTGTAAATAAGGAGGGAAATTCTCAGGTTTCTTTCTAGTAATCTTTAGTAGTCCCGCTAACCCCACAAGAAAATGTTTATACAACAGTCCTTTGATTCAGTCAAGTGCTCTTAATACAACCTTCTCAAGTAAGTGCAGAGATACTGTTCTTTTAATATTAGACAAATGTTCTTACACAGAATAATTTAAAATCTCTGAATAGTTCCATAATACTTCTATAATGTTCTTGTTGGACTATCACCAATATAGTGAATTCAAGCATACTTGCTTTAAATATTTTGACATAATTTGCATTATACCACAACTAGTGATATCGCTGGTGTGATTTGTAGGGCAGAAGAGGAGCATTAATGAATGGATATAGTGATGTTCTGTACTGTGATGTTGAGCTCCACCTTGGTTCTCTCTCAGTGAATGTCCCTTTTCTAATCAGAGCATCTTTACAGTATGAGCTATTAAATATCTTTAACTTGTATGTTTGTAAAATATACAATAGCCCCATTACATATTTGGTAACATTCCTTAGATGCTTTCAATAGTTCTGATTAAAACTAGTTTTTCAGTATTCTTAATACTTAGTTTATACTTTCTATACTTCTATACTTTCATTGCCATTAACTGAACTTTAAACTTCAGTCCATGAGTGATATGCCAAAACTAATTTCTCCACTTTCTTTTAGAGGGTAAACAAGAATCACTTTGGAGATAGTCTTTGCACAGTGGTTAAGATTTCTATGCAGAATAATTATTTTCTGATTTTTACCTCAATTGGAAATAGGATTTAAATTGTTTCAACACATGTATCAAGTATTCCTAAAATCTTCAAGTACCTTCGCCCAAAATAAAAATGTTGAGAAGGTCATATGCTCTTTAATGTTTTTAATTTCATGTAGGGCAGTGTCAACACTATACTCTGGTACTATAAACTAAAAATTTGAAGCTAATCCTTTGACTTCCTGGCATTCCAAGGACACTAAGATGCCATCATTAAGGTTAACTTTCTGATTTGAATAGTAAGTCATCTTTGAAATAGTAAGATTGTGGGATTCCCTTTGGGTCATGGTCAAGCCCTCCAAGTAATTGAATCTGGTTCTGGTGAGATTCAGTGCTGGGCATGGAAGGCATGGGCTCTGCTTCTAACTTTGCCAATGTAACTTTGAACAAGGTTCATACACCTGCTGGGTTACTGTGATTTCATCCCTTAAATGACAATGGAACAAGAAGGTTTTTTTAAAAAATTAGTATCTGACCTCTTTTTAGATGAATAATTTTTGAAGATTTATTTTATTTATTTATGCATACAAGAACTGGAGTCAGGCCAGAGTTGCTGGGGGGTGAGAGGACTCACCAGAGTAGGGAGCAGAACAAGCGGATTCACTGAAATGCACAACTGAGGCGAGTGGTCTGCTATGCCACGTGGGTCAGCTGCAGTGGTTGATGATAGCTAGATAGTGCTGACACTTTAACCCCTGCACCACCAGGGAGACTCCTGAACAAGTCTTAATTGTCCTTTACTACCTGAAATTTTTTATAACTTTCAAGATTAATACAAATTGTTGCAAGGTTATTTCAAAGATAGTTCTAAACCACTTTTAGAGGACTTTTCTGATTTTATGCTTTTAAACAGGGAAAGAAACCTCTTATGATTAAAGACCATATTTTTAACTCATTATGCTGACATGGAGAAAGGATGAAACTATTTAAATAATTCAGTCTATTATAAATTTATATTAAAGTCAGTGAACAATTGATGGTGATTAACCGTAAGAATTCTAGCACTTTTTTTTTTAAGATTTATTTATTTATGCATACAAGCACTGGGGTACAGGCCAGAGGTGTGGAGGGTGAGAGGATTCACCACAGACAGAGTGGGGAGCAGAACAGGCAGATCAACCGAAGTACACTGCTGAGGGGAGCAGCGGGCACAGCAGGAGAGGTCTGCTAGCCATGTGGGTCCCCTCCCCGGCCGGCAGCAGGGATCGAACTCGTGCTGCAGTGGCTGCGTTTTGCTTCACAGTGCGTTGCTTAACCCACTGCACCACCAGGGAGGCCCCAGAATTCTAGCACTTATCAACTGTGGTCCCTATTTTTTTTTTCATCCTAGTATCTGGATCTCCAGGTACTTTGAACAGAAAGGGCATTTATCCAATAATCAAAACCAGACACATCACCTCTGCTCTAGCCTCTCTTACTCCTCGTGTCCAGTCTTTCCTCTAGCCCCTTCTTTTCATCCTCTTTATCACTTTATTGATCTCAGGTTGTCATCATTTCTCATGTAGTCTGATCTCTCTTCTATAGTACATACACAGTCTCTGTCAGCCTGAAGAGATCTCTCGCTCAGATTTAATCCTGTGACTATCCTAATTAAAAACCTTGATGCCTTTCAATATACCTTGACCTTATCTGTCTGTAACTTACCCCTCCCCTTCTACCTCTAGGTCCAGCAATGGCAAGCTCCTTTCCAGAAGGCCAAGCTTTTCCTGTCTCTGGGCTTAACATGTAGTTTGGACTCCAAATGCCTTTTCTGTTCTGTCCTACTTGGAACAGAGATCCAATTCAAATCATTTTTCTTGAATCATTTTTCATCTTCCTGGTCTCAC
Source organism: Galemys pyrenaicus (assembly GCA_019455555.1). Classification (NCBI taxonomy): domain Eukaryota; kingdom Metazoa; phylum Chordata; class Mammalia; order Eulipotyphla; family Talpidae; genus Galemys; species Galemys pyrenaicus. Next base: position 4,716,949 of record JAGFMF010011861.1, read on the forward strand.
TTTTCTCTCTTCTGATACCACTTTATGCAGTCTTTTGCCCTGAAGCTTCTCAGTGCATTGTGATTCAGTGGCCTGCACCAGACTGTTAACATCTCAAGACAGGGCTGTAGTTCTGCTTCCCTCTTAATCACATAGTCTCACATGGTGACACTAATCCAAGCAGAAGAATTTTAGTCAGAAGATGCTAAAGGATTTGAAATTGTGGAGTGATGAAGCCAGAATTGTTTAAATAATACCTCAAACTTGGAGCTTGGGGAGGAGATGTCAGTCGGAGGGGGTAGCTGAACACTGGCTTGGAGGTTGTTTAATCTATCTTAAGTCAATGGAAGTATAAATACCATAGGCAAGCTAAATTCCATAATCAAGCCATTATGAACCCATTTTCTCATCTCTTTAAAAATTTCTTTGGGGGGAAAATATATGAATAACTGAGATTTCTCTTGCTCAATTCAAAAGACGTTGTCTCCCTCTTCGCTCCTCTTCCAAGCGTTTACATACATATTTTCTCTTACTGACCTTTCCCCTCTTCTTTCTCCCTCTCTGTTCCCCTTTCCTGCTCCTTCTTCCCTCCCTCCATCTTTCTTATATACCTTTATACCTCACTTTTTTTATCCAAATGGGCAAATGATTGATGTGAGCCTAAAGCAGTCATGACAACTGACCCGGTGAGCCTGTTTGCACATCTTCCAGTGTGCACAGAGAGAAAGTTGATCCCATGTGTGGGTGGAGTGTGGACAAACAGGACTAAAGGAAAGTTTTCCTTTGTTCAGATACATGCAGGATGATGAAATACCTGCCATTTCCCTGTCGATGGTTTGCCTCTCAAGCGTTAATGGTGATTTGGAGTCATCAAGTAGCACACTGATTTATTTTTCTTTTCCATCCTATTTCTATTTTTATACAGATCTGAATCTGAACTCCCACAGTTACTGCACTGTCTGCAAAAACATATTACTTACCGTGTTGTATGATCTATCAATTTGTTACTCATTATTTATTCCGTTGGCAGGGAAATAACTTTTTCCTCCACCAACTCAGATTCAATGATAGGAGACCTGCAAATTTACTGACAGAAGACAAATTACCAAAAAAAAAAAAAAAAGTCTATTCATACATATGGGAGCAACCAGAAAAAGTGGCAGCTGAATAGCGACAGTTAAGAATTTATCTTAAGCAGCTCTCCTGCCCACTTATGTCTATGCAGGTGCCTCTTATTTCCTTTCTCCTTTTCCTAATAAACCTGTCCTTAAATGTAATAATAATATTAATAATAATAACAGCAACAATAAGTTATCCTAATAAGAAAAGTCCTTACTAGGACTTCAAGGGCCAGCAGATTATAGAGAATCAATGAGAAAGAAAGACTATAAAAAGTTTTGACAAGGTTTCTTATGTAATTTCTCATTCTGATACAAATAGTCCTAAATCTCCCTAAAAATAGATAATGGCAGCTGTATTTTTCAGGAAGTCAGCAAAAAATGTTATTACTTAAAAAAAAAATTTAGGTAATTAGGATGTTTTTATTCAGTTGTCTTAGCTTAAAATTACCTTCATGCCATATTGGTGGATTCAAATGGATCCCATCAATTCACTTAACACTTGTTTTTTAGAGACCTGCTATATGGTTGGTGCTGTTCTAAGTGCTGGGGATACAACAAGAACATGAAGAAAAATCTCTGCCCTTATTGGACTTAATAAGAAATGGACAAGAAACAAGTAGTTAAAACATATCATATGTTTGACAATAATCCATTTTAAGGAATAAATAAGACAGTGAAACAAGTTACAGGGTTATGGTATGTGCTTATTTAGACAAAGATGTTGGGGAGACTCACTGAGAAAAATTAGAGGAAAGAGAGATCTAGCAAATTAGATCTACAGCTTTGTACCTACAGCTTTTTTTAGCATTCTGTTGATGCCATCAATAGTGATTAGTGTTTTTAGCATTTACGTATTAAGAAGGCAATGCAGACTGAAAATTAACAAAGCTACCTTTTGGGTCTGCATGGTGACTAACTACCTAATGTGATTAAGTACCATGGGAAGTATGTAGCTTTTGAGAATGTGGTTGTGTTACTAGAGGTCCCTTAAGCGAGCAAGGACTAAGTGAATCACCACTTTGTTTGGCCTTGTCAGTATTGTCATCCTATACTCATTCTCTTCCCAGTACCAGTTTAGACTGTGGTGGGCAGGCAACAATAGAAGGATGATTCTAGAAGTATTCCCATCACTGCTTCAAATTGCACTTGTTTCCCCTAGCAACAACCTGATTTGCTACCCTATTGCCATAGAAATAGAATACAATATATATAAGCAGTGTACTCTTATTTTTTATTTTTTGAAACACTCCACCTACCCCCCTTTTTCTCCATCTTTGGCATTTAACATTCCCTGCCTTCTCTTAGTCCTTGGCCTGACTTCTTTCTGCTTTATCTGGCTACCACACAGATAATTCTCTGCCCTTAGAGAGCAGGCTGGTCTCCTCAATCCTGACTTTTCAGTTTATGTCTCTATCTCATAAGAATTGAAAAAAGAGATAAAAAGAAACCCAAGCAACAATTACTCATTGGAGTGAGTGCAGGCTCCTTGATCTTACCAAAGGTCCTTAGGAATTTTACTGTGACCACTTTGTTGTCAGGAGTCAAATTCCATACCTAATAAATAATCTTTTAATGAAGAATAGCCTTTTGATGTTTTAGATTTCTGAGGAGAACTAAAACTTAAGGAGCTTCCTTATAGCTTATATATTCTTCATTGTGCTATGTAAATACCTCTGTGGCAAAACTCCTTTCAACCAAAGGTAAACTGATACTGACTTTGAATTTTTGTTTGGCACCTATTTTGTTAAAAGATTTATTTTTATTTATTCATGCATACAAGAACTGGGATGTGGACCAGAGGTGGAGGTGTGGGGTGGGGGGCACGAGGGGATTCACCAGAGACAGAGTGGGGAGCAGAACAGGCAGATCTACTGAAATACACTGCTGAAAGGAGCAGGAGGAGCAGTGGACAACACAGGAGAGGTGTGCTGCGCTATGTGGATAAGCTCCCTGCCTGGGGATTGAACTCATGTTACAGTGGCTGGGAATAGCTTGATAGCGCTGAGACTTGAACCCCTGCGCCACCAGAGAGGTTCTGTTTGGCACCTATTTTTTGAAACGCTTCTCTTGAACTTTTTAAGGCCTGATTAATTAACTCAGCAGGTCATCACTGAGCATGACAAGTCAGATAGATTGCTAAGACTAGGGACAGCAATTAAAGATAAAGTCTGGGTTTTCAAAGAGCTGAGCTTATGCTTGGGATGCAGACTGAGAAACAGGAGGACTGATAGATGCTGAAAGTGTAAGGGCAGTAGAGAAGAAAAGCAGGGCAGTCCTGACCTGAGACAACAGCAAGTGAGAATAAACCTGTCAGCACTTGGCAGTCACTTTGATGTGAGAAGTAAGGGAAAGAAGAGTACAGAGTCTAAGGGGGCTACCAGATGTCAGCTTGAACAGGTAATAGATGTTCAGTGCATGTTAACAGTATGCTAGAACATTTTTACGATGCCAGTGTTGGGAAACTACTCAAAAGAACACAGAATCTGGCATTTTGTAAGCTGGATTTAAGCCACAGTTCTGAAATACTTTCACTGGCAGAGATATTTCTGATCATTTATAAATTGAAGGTAGTCATAGATCTTCCCTATTATGGCACAGGCTTATAATGACCATCACATGAGCTAGCTTTTTTTTTTTAATTCTTTTTTTAATTTTCTTTTAACTTCTTATAATAGTGATGTGATGATAGAACTAGGTTTGGTGGAGAGATCTCTGTTCCCTTCCTAGGAAAAACTGAGAAAGAGGAGCTACTGAGGTAGTGGTCTCCGTGCCCTGCCTCTTGTTGGCCTGGTCTTGGCTGGTAAATTTCCATCTTGGCTGACTCCAGAGAGGAATTGAGTGTGGAGAGTTGGGTTCTTCCTGGTGGCATTGTTGGACTATGTAATAATACCTCTTTACTGGAGCCCTGCTTTATCTCTTGTTCTGGGGAAGTTGTTAAATGATTCCTGCTCCCTATTCCTTTACCCTGAAAACATAACTCTTCTGCTCAGGACTGGTCAGTCTTCAGCTCTATGTTAGGCAGCCAGAATAGGAGTATTATCGAACAAACCAGGGTACCTAGGAATGGATGCTCAGGGTTGCCAATAGAAACATCGATACTGGGCCCGCCCTGGTGGCGCAGTGGTTTAAGCAACGCACTATGAAGCAAACCAAAGCCACTGCAGCATGAGTTTGATCCCTGCCGCCGGCCAGGGAGGGGACCCACATGGCGTAGCAGACCTCTTTTGCCTCACCCACTGCTCACCTCAGCAGTGTGTTTCTGTCAATCTGCCTGTTCTGCATCCTACTCTGTCTGGTGGATACTCTCACCACCCCCAGAGCTTGTATACATAAATAAATAAATCTTTAAAAAAAATAAAGAAACATCGATACCCCCTTCTGGAATTTGGCCCCTGTCCTCAGAGAAGGTCCACTGTAGGCGGTCAGTGGTCACGTGGTCCTCGCATAGTATTGGGTGTTGCTTTCCCCCGAGAGACTCCAACCTGATTGCTTCTATCAAGACTTGGAAACTGTTGGAGACAAATAAATTGGAGCTGGTAATAACATGCCCCATACCTCCCTCATCCTTTACAGCAGTGATTTCTCAAGTCAAGAATGTACACAACTTCAAGGGAATCTGATTACCTTTGTATCGCTGCTTCCTTTTATGGTCTAATCTTTTCATTTTATATTTAATAGGTTTGTTTGCTAGACATGCCAATTTTTAAGAGTTCTAGTAAAGCCCACTGTGATTTATGTCTATGTTTCTTTGTCATTTTATCAGCTCTGCTCTAAGACTATGTTTTGAGTGTAAACATCCATGATCACTATTCTCTTTGTGGGTTATTTTTTACTATTAATGTTAAATGTATTGGCTTTTCAGAAATCAGTTTCTTCCAGTGGTCAACCAAACCTTTCTGTGAATTTACCTATGGCTGTGAGTTTTGTACTCAAAAGGTAGACAATAAAAGACACATACTCTGTGTTCTCATCTGCTGAATTGTAGTTTTACACTTTTCAGAGACAATGCTTAATCATGTAACAACCCTACATCCTGTGGTTTGAATCCACCATAAAGCATGTGCATTTCTAGATGATGTCTACAGATCTGAAGAAGTCTCTGTCGAATACTTCCTATACCCTTTTCATTTTTTATCCAGTTCTTGTTTGACTGTTCGAGGTTTAGACTATAGGTATTTCCTTTATGCATCAAACATGAAGTTCTCCTTCTCTTTTCATTTTTAAATTTTTTTTGTCTTAGGGAAATAGTTGTGGAGTATAAACAGTACTTAGTTTATCATCATCAATTATTAAGATCTAAAAATTGTCTCCTAATCAAAAGAATTTTCAGTGTTTTTTTTTTTCCTTCCTGGCAGAATATGAAATACTTTGCATGTATCAAAAGTTGAAAAACAAATGAAAGATTATTTAGCTGTGCTAGATATTGATAGAGTTGATGATTATACTCATATCCAGAATCATTGAAAAACAGGATTTTCAAGTGGGCAAAAAACTCCCTTTTATGGATAGAAGTACATCATCCCCACTTTGTTCACAAGAGTTGTGAAAACATAGAAACAATATCTGCTTTATGTTGAGACAGCCTATCTTTTGATTTTTGAAGCTTCTTCTTAGGACATCTTATTGTTCCACTTATTACAACCATTTGATAAAATAAGAAAAATGCTCTTGAACAATATCGATGTCTAAAGTGTAGAATGCAACTGATGTGTCAATCTTCTCTCCCTATTTTTCCTTTTGTAGTATGACTATGAATATGATGAAAATGGTGACAGAGTCGTTTTAGGAAAAGGAACTTATGGGATAGTTTATGCAGGTCGAGACCTAAGCAACCAAGTCAGAATCGCTATCAAGGAAATCCCAGAGAGAGATAGCAGGTACAGTCATTGTGGATAATAAAAGCTGTTTTCTAAGATATTTGGGTTTGTTAATATTTTAGAAAATAATTTGGTTGTGATCTGATTAATGAAACAGTCTAAAAATGTCATTGTTTTAATTAGCTCCTTCTTGGGCTTATTGCTGCCACGTCATTCAGTGGTTCAAGTACAAGATCAATGGGGAAGGCGGTATCTCTGGGGAAACAGGACAGGATTTCTAAAGAGTAGAAAGGTTGGCAGCAGTGCCTCATGTTTATCATTTAGGTCTCAATTCAAAATTTAAGCCTTCAGAGAGGTCTTCTCTGATGACAGCAAAGTGACATATCTCCCCCTTCCAATGACCCAAGTCCCAATCCCAGCTCCTTAGTACTGACTTTCAGAGGCAGCTGTTGTGCTTCCAGCCTCATATCTGCATTTCAGATGAGAAAAAGAGAACAGAAAGCAAATTTTCCCACAGATGTCTTAGCATACTTTCATATCTGTTTATTGGTCAAAAGCGACCAGCCCGAACTACAAGGGAAGTTAGAAACTCAATAGCTTTTCCATTGGTCATTTTTCGCTTCAAACAAAGTCATAGAGAAAAGAACTGAGAGTGAGTAGGCAAACTTTGGTTAATTCATGAGACATGTTTATGAATTCTTACGAAACAGTAATAGAAATTCATTCCATACCTAAAGTAGCCTATATAAATTTGTCATATTTAATTGTTGCTTAATATCTCTCCCTATGGGTTCTTAATTTATACTTGACTGGATCTTGAAATAATGTAAAATTTGAAGGGGTATCCTTATCAAATTGCTGCAGCTGAGCTCATTAATCTTTAGCAATATCCTTTCCCCTCCCACCACTAGATGAATCTAAATAAGCACCAGGAAGAAAATGTCATATAAAGATCACAATTGTTGGTGTAATGTGGTATATACACACAATGAGGTGTGTACCCGCACTCCTGTGGTATAACTGTACACTGCTTAGATCATGGTGTAAACCAATGGTAAAACAATAACAGTTACATTAGGAAAGATAAAATGACTGTGTAGCTTCCATCATTCAGTAACCACTGGCCATACACCACACACACCAACACTGACAAAGGTCCTGTTCCCATGCATCATCATCATGTGGGTTGTTCGAAAACATTTACATGAACAGCCCTTCTCTGGAACAGCTGGTACGGGGCATCCTTGTTACCAATGTTAAGAAGATGACACTAAAGTCTATCATGTTTATTATGAGATACAACACAAAGTTATTTTCATCTGTGTGCCCTGGAGAGATTCAGTGCTCCATTAAAAAAGATAGCAGTCACAAAGGATCCTTGCTAAGGTAATGGGAAGGAGGTGAATAATGCATGATCCAGCATGCACTAGACATTGCCATCTGTGACGAGGATCGTGGCAACAAAAACAGTTTATTCTGTGTTTCCTTCATATTCTAAAAACATAATTTACTGCTTATTCTGGGCTTGGCACTTACATGCTTAGTGAAAATCATTGGATGTTACTAATAACTTTCATGTCGGAGAAGAGTTTTTATTCTTAGTTAAGAAGAGTCCTGACTATTATTGCAGCTTTTGAGTTATCCTTTGGTTACATAATAGTTGGGGCTGGTATTTTTACCTCCTCAGGATCTTTTTTTTTTTTTTAAAGATTTATTTATTTATGCATACAAGCACTGGGGTACAGACCAGAGATGTGGGTGAGGGGTGAGAGGATTCACCACAGAGAGCGGGGAGCAGAACAGGCAGATCAACAGAAGTACTCTGCTGAGGGGAGCAGCGGGCAAGGCAGGAGAGGTCTGCCACGCCATGTGGGTCCCCTCCCTGGCCGGCAGCAGGGATTGAACTCTTGCTGCAGTGGCTGCGGTTTGCTTCATAATATGTTGCTTAACCCACTGCGCCACCAGGGAGACCCCCTCCTCAGGATCTTACCTTTTAGCATTCATTACTGATTTGAAATAGAGGGTCAGTAGGTGGGATTCCTTTTTTCCTCAGAAACTGAGTTAATTGCTTGCTTCAGTTTATTCAGTCGTCTTGATCTCTTAAATCTGTAGAATAGGCCCAGATATTTTCCCCTGGTTTATCTCAGGCATATTAAGAGCATTCTTGAACTAATGTGAAAATGTTTGAAATCCCCTGGGGAAAGGAGCTTGCAAATGGCTTCAGAGTTGAGGGTCATTACATAAGTATCTTACTAGTAACATTATATATTAGTGTTTTCATGTTAACTCATTCAAGTAATTATAAAATGATGTTACTGTCCCAACGGATACCCTTTTAATAGATTTATTAATACCCACCTTTATAACTCCTAGAGCAATTCTTTAAAAAATGAAATGAATGAAAGATTTAAAATACAAGTCAATTTTTTGTTGACAACTTTCTGAATAATAGTTCACAGATTATAAATTTATTTAAACTGAAATTTTTTGTAATCTGCTAATTATTTAGCTTGATAGCTTATCCTTGAAAAACTCCATGAAAATAGAATTATTCAGTATTAAGTAATTCTGGTTTTAGTTATTGGTGTTATAAAAAGTCCATTATGGTGATAAAGATTTGCCATTGTAAATTCTAAGCGATTTTTGCCTGTAGGATTGAAGCAAGTATAAGACACCTGATTTGTATTCACAACTTCAGTCTTCATTGTACAACAGAACAAATATTAAGGAATACCTTTGAGTCTCAGTTAATGAGTGCTGACCCCCTACCATAATTAGTTATGCAATAATTTTAGTAGAGTTATACTGTATTCAATTGTTAAGTTTATCAGCTTTATAGTATTTCAAATAAGTGTTGAAAGTTATTCCAGAAATATAAAAAACTTTCATTTTATATTTTGATAAAGCAGCACATACCCGGTATATGATTTTAAAGTCTGATTTAAAGCTGATCTTTCAACCAAAAATGAAAAGACAAGGACAAATTGGGGACACTTGGTGGGGAGGGAAAAGAGGAAGGGTTGAGGGCAGACGGGAACCCCGGGGAACTGAGGTGATGGTGCACTGGTGTTACGGTGATGGGGAATACATGGGGATTACAATTGATGTCAAATATATGTAAATTTAAAAAATTATAAATAAAAACAAAAAACATAAAGCTGATCTTTCAGTGTGAAGTGTTGGTTAGGAGTGTGTTAAAAAAAAGAAGCATAATACGATAGAGTTGGTGGTAAGATGAAGATTTTAAGGCAAAGGTCTTAAGGAGATTTGAGATATAACGTCATATTAATGTAAATAGTAAGTCAGATGGATAATTACAACTTTCTTGGTTTCAAATGTTGGCTCTTACTTACTGGTTTTGAGATGTTGGGCAATTGCCTCATCTGTAAGATAAGCATATTAATAGTATCTTTTCATGAGGTTATTCTGAGAAATGAGTAAATATATTCAAGTACAGAAGGCTTAGATAGTGCCTACACATTTCCTCTCAGACCCTACCATGGTTTCAACATCACAGAATTTTTGTTATGAGAAATAAGGGCCATACATGGTCATATTTTATATATATGGGTATTTTTTAGCTGACATTTTCAGTTTGTATTGCTTAAGTGTATATACTAAAGTCTGGGTATGTAATTAGCTCATTGACATTTTTACATCTTTTAGATACTCCCAGCCTCTACATGAAGAAATAGCATTGCATAAACATCTAAAGCACAAAAATATTGTTCAGTATCTGGGCTCTTTTAGTGAGAATGGTTTCATTAAAATCTTTATGGAGCAGGTACCAGGAGGTAAGAGATATTTTTCTTTCTTTAAAAAGTATAAATGTCTAGAGTCTTAAAAGAAAAGTAAACTGGAGTGGAATTTGTCTGCATTAAAACATTAGGCATGTTACATTACCTTGCAGTTTATTAGGAGATAAATAGCCAAATTATTTTAATATTGTCAGAGGAAATTTTCTCCTTCCAGTTTTGGTTCTTCTTGGCTGCTTGAAGTCAAATAAACATCTAACAGATTAACAGGAGAAAAAAATGTAATTAGATACCCTCAAGGACCTGACATAGACATTAAAAATTCTAAAGTTGGTTAAGCAAAACTGGGATGTGTGTGTATATGTGTGTATATATATCTCATTAGTTCTAAAGAGAAAGAGAGTAAAGGCCTTGCACTTCAAAGGAAGGAAGGCAAGTCACAAGAAGATGAAAAGATCATATATTCGGTGTATGTGTTTCTTGGCCTTGCTAAAGACAATGGGACAGAGGAATTTTTACAGATTCTGACAGGTTCTTCCCAATCTACCACACCTGCCTTTTATTGTGCTGTTTTACCCAGTGGTGATAATTCCTTTCCTGGAACTGACCCTCTATCTAAATTCTTTCAGCAAATAAGAAGAATGTCACAAACTCTTCTGAGTCTTTGGGGCTTAAGATTACTCCCATGCTAAAGTGGCATATTTTAGGTCATACACTCTGTCCCTTAGTATCACTCATTGTGAATTGAAGTAAGGTTATCCAAGAAGTCAGTTTTTATATGACTATATTTGATATCTTCAGAGTTAAAATTCATATTTGAACTTAATGTCCAATACAGCCTTTGGGCCACTGTGATTATTGCATAAATGTTAGCTTACATCGATTTTACACTGCTAATGTGCTTTAAAGAATTTACTTGAATAAAATGTTACCCTCTTTTGCCCTACCTTACAGGAAGTCTTTCTGCTCTCCTTCGTTCTAAATGGGGCCCACTGAAAGACAATGAGCAAACAATTGGCTTTTATACAAAGCAGATACTGGAAGGATTAAAATACCTCCATGACAATCAAATAGTTCACCGGGATATAAAGGTAGTATGCAGGAGGACTCATTTTCATTTTGTTCATGTGCCTTAGTGGGTAATTGTTTTATTTGTAAAAGTTGTGTTGTATTGTAAATAATAATTTAGAATGATGAATAAAATAAATCTTAGAAATAGCAGAAATATAAGATATCACTCTACTTTGAATTAGTTACTGACATTCATTTCTTGTATCGTCTATTCGAGGAATAAACTCCTTAACCATGTTAAACCAGCAGAGATTGGAATTCCATTATCTGCCTGGTACCACTTTAGATGCTCTGTGGGGCTGGTGGCACAGCAGATCGAAGTTGAACAGGATATGGAGCTTATAGTCTGGTTAATCTTTATATCCTTGTCCTTAATAACTACTCAGTAAATATTATTGAATTAATAGATGAATGGTGGAAATGAAGAAAAACAAAATCTTCCCATTTGCATAAATATCACATGTATGTGGACTGAACTAAAATAACTTACCAGGTTTTCTTTAAAAAAAGAAAATTCAGATGTAACCAATTTCTAACCAAGATTTAACTGTTGAAAGTAAGTTAATGTTAAGTACCCCTAAAACACCACAAAAGGCCATTTATTTGTGCTTATCCCTAAATGTTCCAGGAAGTAAAACAACTTAGTAAAGAATATAAAGTGACTGAGAACTTACGATGATCATACTCACATTTCTCATACATAGCAGACAGCCTCTACTATCTATAAACCACAGCAAGTTCTAATTAGAAACCATGTTTGACCTTGTGACCTGAGTAGCAGATCCTGAGCAACCGATAATGCCTAAACAAAAATGGTGTCAAGAATTCGCTATTGAGAGGAACTGTTAAATAAGAATATAAAATTAGTGTCCTTGTTTGCTCTAAAGATGCCTTTTCTTATTGAACTTGCAAGTCAACACAAACAATCTTGGAAGAAAGATAACATTTTTTAATTAAAATCCTCTGTTCTCTAGGGCGACAATGTGTTGATTAATACCTACAGTGGTGTCCTCAAGATCTCTGACTTTGGGACATCAAAGAGGCTTGCTGGCATAAATCCATGTACTGAAACTTTTACGGGTATGCTTTTGCAATAATGATACAGACCTTTTGTAATTAGAGAAATAATTGCTGCATTTGAGCATAGTGTGAGAGATAAGTGTAGTCTGTGTTCTCACAAACACGAGTGTTGGTATCTGCTGATGCTCACTGGAAAATGTTATATAGATTTTGATCTAGGCCTGTTCTTATTTTGTATTTATAGAACTTGCACAGTCTCTTAATACTACTAAAGTTTTTTTCTGAAGCTCTCAATTTGTTACTTGTTTTTCTTCTCATGTCGTTGTTCTCTCCCATTTGCACTATAACCCTGACAAGATTTCTTCTTCTTTTTTTAGTATTTTTTTTAAAGTCCAATCTCTCTGTGATTCTTCATCATACCTTAATCACTTCCCATTTGGACTATGATTTCCCTCTTTGCTAATATGTTTACTGTCTGTGGTATAGTCCTCTGCTCACAAAGTAAATAACTGTAGGATTTCAATTCAGAAAGAGGAAGTGACTCACCAGCTCAGAAGTGGGGTGAAGAGAGAGCTTGTCTGAGAAGTTAGGCAAGCCAGCTCCTGGACTGACTCTAGAGCAGTCTTGAGAGGGTGGAGACTAAGCGACTTCCAAAAAGGTAACCAGAGCCAACAAGAAACTGAGGCACAGCTAATTGGATGGCTGTCCAGGAGGTACAGGGAGAGCATCTGGATCTTCAGCCCCTCCATGTTCTTATCACTCCATCCTGCCTGGCCTCACAAAGTGTTATGTTCTTCGTTTTATTATCAGAAAAAAAATAACAGCTAGAAAAGATAATAAGTAATCTTTGGTTTAACATACAGCAGAACAGCCGGATGTCCCCGTTTCTGAATCCTGTGAGGGAGGTGGCAGTACCCCTATTCTGCTGATAAGGAAATTGAGAGACAAAAGACACATCACACTTAAGTCACAACAGTTTGTAAATGATAAACCCAGATATTTAATCTACCCTTTGCTTTTTGCTTTAACCTTCTCGAGTCCATCTTTTTTTCCACCTTGCTAATTATCTGCTCTGGTAGCCTATGGGGCGAGAGAGAGAAATTCGGTTAAGTTTTCTCCTTAGAACATTCATGCAGCAATGAAGTTACTCAAGACAGGAAGTAAACACATTCTGAGTATTTTTTGGTTTTGTTTTTTTAAGCAAAATAAACTCCAGCCTCTTAATAAGTTTAAATGCCTTTACATTTCTTTCTTCATACTGTCTCAACTTGGCAAGAGACAGTTTAGATGCTACCAAGACTCAGTAATTTCTGCAGGGGAAATCCCTACTGTCACATACATTATTTAGACGATATTAATTTAATATATTCTAATCTTGAAGACATTTTTTTTAGCTCCCCAAGGAAGATGAGATAGAGCTGTCTTCCCTGAGCCCTTTGCCTGTACTTACTGCACTGGCCTCACATGAGAGAGGCATCTGTGACTAATGTGCTTTGTTCTGTCTGCCACTGTGACCCCTGGGGCCTGGGGTCTGCTCACCACTAGGCCCCACAGCACTAGCCAAGAACAGATGCTTAGTCAAGCTCTCAGGGTCCAAGGCATTGTTCTGATTCACATCTTGTTGACTTGGTGACAGGGAAGGCAATGGGGACCATCATTTCTGAAATGCTTACTACATATCTGTGTTAAGTCCTTTACACATGTTATCTCATTGAAATGCATACATCAACTTTAATCCTTAAGTATCTTTATCCCAGTTCATAGTGAGAAAGTGAAGGGGCAAAGAAGTGAAACATCTTGCCCAAGCCAATATGCAATAAAACTGTAATTCAAACTAGACTTAACATGCCAAATGGAATTCAATCTCTTCTCCCCAAACCTGTTCCACCCACACTCTTACCTATCTCAGTTGATAGCTTTTCCAAACTTTGTTATCCACAGTGCCGTTCTTTTCCCACACTCCAGCCCAATCCATCAAGGAATCCTCTTGGCTCTACCTTCAAATCCTGTCTCCCAAACTGGATCTGTTCCTCACCCTCCACTGCTTCCGCCTTAATCTCTCACCTTCATTACCTCAGTATCCTGTTCTCCCTGCTTCCATCTTTGCCCCCTGTGTACTCTCAAAATCAGTCAGAGATATCCTTTATGGACATAAATCAAGTCCTAATCACTGGTACCTCAATAACTTTCTTTCAGAGTAAATAAACACCCAAGTCCTTACAGTGGTGGGCAAGGCTCCACTTGTTCGGGGGTCGGGGGAGAGGGCCAGGAGGGAAATACCTTTTAGCGCTCATTCCTTTCTCTTCCTCCCATGCTCGCTGTGTACCAGAAACATGGGCCTGCCTTTATTTCCTTCACTCCAGGCAGAATCCTGCTGCAGGGCCTTTGCACATGCTTTTTCTTCTGATGCTCAGACTTTTCCAGCTATGTGCATGGATAATCCCCTCCCCTCCTGCAAGTTTTTGTTCAGAGACCCACTATTATGACTACCCCACCCGACTCACATAGCTGTGTCCTGGGCACTCTTGATCCTCTTTCTCTATTCTCTTTTTTTAAGTCATCACACATCACTTTCTAACATGCTATATAATTTACTTTTTTCTTTTGCTTATAATTTTCATTTATTGTGCTCCCTAGGGTGACATCAAGAGTTTATGCTTCCAGCCACTATCTCTACCACCTCCTTGGGTGGTTGCAGTAGCAAAGAAATTCTAAAGTAGATTTTTTTTTTCAAGTAACTTTTTTTAAACTTTGAAATGAAGCTATATGAGATACATGTTTTATATTTAAAATACTCTCACTTGTTTCCCTGGAGCTAAAATTCAGATTGAACTTGTATCTTCATTATCCAGTCCTATAAATCTCTTCATGTAAAATATCATGTGTCATGTGTTTGTGAGTAAAGAGAGGAGCAGCGATGAACACATGACTAAACTTGTTTTGTTTTGTTTTGGCACTTTCTCTATGGGGGGAATTTTTGGCAATTTCTCTGTGGCAGATAGTGCTCATCTGAAATATTGTCTGATGAATAAAAACATTGCGTAATTGTTAAGCTATTACTTGAATTGTCTAATCTTCTTCAATTCACTGTTTTTGATCAGTTGTAATTCATATAGTTTAAGTTTTTTCAACTCTGTTTTAAAGATAACAAAATAACATGATAGGCTTAAACACATATTTTCTAAAATACCACTTAATTTTGCTTACATCAAGAAAAATGATCACTTAGGAGGAAGCTATAAAGGAAGAGAAATCCTAACAGTTTTATATAAGGACAGGTGATCTGTGAAGCATGGTTACCTTTTCCTTTGCCAAGTGGAATGTTTTCCTCTAATAATGTTGCCAACTAAGCTAAGAGCAGATAGGAACGTGAGGTACTGCCATGTAATGATGAGTTCTGGGGGGGAAACCTGGCAAGATGAAAATATTTGACAAAAATAATGCACTTTTATGAATAGCAGCCCATTTCTTGCCTATAATCCTGGTTTTCATAGGAACAGTTTCGAGGAACTTTGTGTAGCATTTTTCACCTTTAAACCATGCATGAAGCATTCATAAAAGGTGTCTATCACTTTGCTTATGAATCAGAAAATACTGATGTAGCTCTTTCTGTAAGTGACTCAAGATTTGAAATAATTCAATATGGCATCTTGGATGGGCTCTTGTTTACTGATTGAATCATTTGTACAAGCATTTCAAAAGTGTTGGACATGGCAATAATCTGTTCCTGTTTGAATTCCTATTCATAGTTGGGCTTTGGGAAATCACTCGAGGGAGCATTAGAAGTTCAGATCCAGCCTCCTGTTTGAGCCAATGAGACAGTTGCAGCCTAAAGCTAGAACCAAGGGTTCCTAGTTCTGAAAAATGCTCTCATCATCCTATCACACTCTTCAGCTCTGATTCCATGCAGCCTTCTTCACTTTATTCATGTTCATTCTGTGTCTGGTGATTGATTGCACTCACGGCTCATGACTTGTTACCCCTGTTATTCTGTGGGCCACAAGCGCACTGAAAAGGCCACATGTATTTGATTTACAGAATAAAGTACACCAACATTGTGTACATTGTTTTAAACAATGACATTCAGAATCTTCATGCATTCTTGATGAAGAAATAAGCATTAAAGTCGAAGAACTAAGCATTGAATTCAGGAATGGAGAAGTATAGATCTAAGGAAATAGATGAATGATCTAAGTTTTTTCTGGAAAAGTTTACTTAATACATAATAACAGTCTCCATATATTTGGAAAACTGATCACAGAAAATGTGTATTGACGTATCCTCTGTTGTTCTCAAATAACTAATTTTTCAAAGTTTGTAATGATGCTTCAATTGTACTCCACCATCAAGGAAATGAGACAGTATCTATTCATAACCAGATAATGTTAATAAACTGTTTTCATGTCACTGATAAAACCCCATTATAAAAAATTGCTTTTTCCACTTTTATTAACAGCAGAGAAAGCTGGACCTCAAACAAAAAAAAGAAAAGATTGTCAAGAGCTAAACTCTGCTTTTTAAAGTTGGCTTATTGATGCAGATAAATGAACTATCAATATTCATCTGTTTTCTTTTTAAAGTGGAACTGTGTTTGAATTATTTCTAGGTACCCTTCAGTATATGGCTCCAGAAATAATAGATAAAGGACCAAGAGGCTATGGGAAAGCAGCAGACATTTGGTCTTTGGGCTGCACCATCATCGAGATGGCCACAGGGAAACCACCCTTCTATGAACTGGGAGAACCACAAGCAGCTATGTTCAAGGTCATATTCCATAAGTCTAAATAGTCATAGAAACCAGTGGATAGAACTTTTCACAGCTACTGGATTTTCTCTGTGTGCATGTCAGATTTTTGTAGGAAAAAGGAAACGAGCCTAAATAAGCATGACCTAATCAGATATTAAGTTCAAGAGGATTCACGGCCCCAGAGGTAGTGCCTGTTCCTCCCCTGAAGACACCACCTCAGTTTTCTCAGCTGTAAAGTGAGATTCAGTATAACTGCCTTTGACCACCTTTTCACAATGCAATATAAATAACTGCATGGAACATGATTTAAGTTCTTTCAGAAATAGTCTGAAAATCTGCCACTGAGAGAGTTGTAAGAACTGTTTTATCCCTTTTGGTATTAAATCAAAGTAATATTTTCTTTCACTTCTTTATGATAATAGTTGAGAGCTCTATTAAAAGGGATCATAATTGATATTTTTAAGTATATTAATCACTTTTTTATAGATCTATTCTTCTTATGTGTTAATTTGCTCAGTAGTAGCTCTTTGGTTAGTAGGAGTTGGCCCCATCTTCAATAAAGAACACTTGATATGGAAATGGACCCCAGAGAGTCCAGGGAACACAGCTTTTGAATCCAGGGACAAGGCAAAGCAATGACCGCACTTCCGCATCCCTCAGGTGTTCCCTGCCACATGGAGAAGGAAGAGGAAAGTTTACAATGAGAGCCTATTTCTCAAGGAGTAAGACTCACATTTCTGCTGTTGTCCACGCCAGAGGACTTTGATGATAATGTATTAGTCCTGCCACTGACCATGTTCCCAGCTCATGTTCCCTTAGTGAATAGCCTCTTGTAGGGGTTATACACCCTCGGCTTTTGCAGAGAACCTGGATTGCGTTAAAGTGATTCAAAATACCTTTTAGTATGGACAATTTGAGACAGGGAAAATAGCCAATAGAGACATGAGTAGCATAACCAGTGACACCAATTGAAAGAGCAGTGAGCGCCACCATTAAAAGAATTGACTTTCTTGATATGAATGAGTGTCTTTCTTTTCTTTCAGACTTAACATTGAGCTATCTCTCTATTATGCACTAGTGCGGTAATGGTCATACAGCATATTAGATATGCTAGTGTGGGCCCTGATCTACAGTATTAATTCTTGGACCTCCCTGGTGGTGCAAGGGGTTAAGGCACATCATTACGAAGCTATGCACAGCCACTGCAGCATGAGTTCAATCCCTGACTGGGGAGGTGACCCAAATGGCATGGCAGACCTCTCCTGTCTCGCAGTGTATTACAGTCATTCTACCTTCTGTTCCCCCCACCCCGTCTCTGGTGACTCCTCTCACCCACCGCACCTCTGGCCTGTGCCCCAGTTCTTGTGTGCATTAATAAATAAATCTTAAAAAAAAAGAAAGTGTTAATGTAGCTCCACTATGGTCAAGCTATTTGATGACTTTGAGCAAAGGACTTAACCTTCTTATATCTTAGTTTCCTCAACTATAAAATTGACAAAAAAGTGGTTCTTACCTAATAAAAGCAGGACTAATACATTATGTCGTAGATAAGATGTGCAAAGCACTTAGAAAAGTGTCTGATACAGAGTAATGACTATAAGATTATTATAAATAATTTTACATTATTACATATATAATAATAAATTTAAATAAGCTATTTAATAGCAAAAAAGATTTCCTTACCTATTTTCTGTAGTGTATGAGACCATTATACAAACTAATGTAAAATGATAGCAATGAGAAAAAATTCTAGTGGGGATAAAAAATAGTTTGTCTAATTTTTTTTTTAAAGATTTATTTTTTTATTCATACAAGAATGGGGTATGGGCCAGAAGTGCGGGGTGTGAGAGGATTCACCAGAGACAGAGTGGGGAGCAGAACAGGCAGATTTGACTGAAACGTACTGCTGAGGGAAGCAGCGGGCACAGCAGGAGAGGTCTGCTGCGCCATGTGGGTTACCTTCCTGACTGGCAACAGGGATCGAACTCATGCTGCAGTGGCTGCAGTTTGCTTCATAGTGCGTTGCTTAACCCACTGCACCACCAGGGTGGGCCCTGTTTGTCTAATTTTAAAGTAATTTAAAATACCTCTTTTAGTGTAGACAACTTGAGACAGGGAAAATAGCTTTACAAAGTCATTTAAATCCCTGATTTGCCTTTCGTAATCATTTAACCTCACCCCTCTCAGCCTTATTTTCCTCATTGCTGTAACAAGGAAAGTATTTAACCCACTGGGTTGCTGGGAGAATTCAGTGAGATACATACATGGAAAAAGTCAGTTGCTGGCATATCTCTACTGTGAACAACTGAATGAGTTCCTTTAAAAATATACTTTTTTTACATGCCAGTGTGCTCATGTGTTCTAAAGCTTTGGGAAGTACTAATCTACTTTCTTAAGCTAGATATTTTGTTTGCGTTATTGATTGAGTTATGAAAGTTTCATGGAAACATTCCAGAACCTGCAGAAAACACATCTCATATAACTCTGGAAAAGTCATGAGTTAGTAGTATCTGATAACGGATGTCATGCTAAGGACCAAGACATGGAAGCTGGAGCTCATGTAATTATAGTTGGCCATTCAGAAGTCATATTATGTTTATGTCTTAGGTGGGAATGTTTAAAGTCCACCCGGAGATCCCAGAGTCTATGTCGGGAGAGGCCAAGGCATTCATACTGAAATGTTTTGAACCAGACCCTGACAAGAGAGCCTGTGCTAATGACTTGCTTATTGATGAGTTCTTAAAAGTTTCAAGCAAAAAGAAAAAGACACAACCTAAACTTTCAGGTATGTGGTTGCACTTAAGAGAATACAAGTCAGAGTCACTAAATCCTAAGCTTTTAAGATGGAAGATTTTTCCAAGAAGTAAGCTAATCTGTTTGTAGGTATCATTGGAATTTGGTGTAAGCATTAGCAGTCAGGACTTCAGTTTCCGTATCAGGAAGTTGTATTACCATAGATGTCACAAAAGCTAGCAGCTAATACATAATAGTCTTACATCATGTGCTTTGTAGGTAGTGTAGTCACATTGACAGCGTTTTAGTATTGCTGACACAAAGGTTAAAGTATAAAAAGAGGTAAGATGTAGCTTTCTAGAACTGAAACTCCAAATTACCATTTTGGGCTATATTGACATTAGAGTTGGTAAACATTCAAGCCATCTAGATAATATATTTTTTCTATTTTAGGCATTAGACAATACCTGCCACTCTTAGAGAACATCTTTCTTAACTACCCCTACCCCCCCAAAAAAAAAAACAAAGGAAAGATTGCTGTTATAAATAAAACAGCAGTATAAATATATAAACCAGCTTCCCAAGTCATTTCTACAATTCATTTCAGAAATAAAAAACAAGTAAATGATCCATTTGTTGTTTATATGCCATGAGGATGAGCAGATTGAATATTTGGAGAGGAAATTGATCCCATTTCAAGCCTTCACTCTGTTGATTTATGAGTTTAACAATAAACTCCACATGTGCTTACATTGCTGTTTGCTTTTGTTCCCACAGTTCTTTCAGCTGGATCGAATGGTGAGTTTGTTTTTATTTGGCCCATTGAGCTGAAAAGCTTGGTGTAGCGTGTGATATGCTCTAGATTTCCCACAAAACGCCCTCATCCTCTCCAACTTGCTCACACGGGGATCTCTGGTACCAGGGATGCGTATAAATCCAGACCTGGCTCAGCTGTATTATCGGAAACCCTTCTCCTTTCTCTTTCATATGGGAGTTTAGGTTGTGTTTCCCTAAAGGAAACATGTGACTGTGTTGTTCAAATCTTCACTTTGAGCAGAGTCCATGCTTTCTTATCCAGGAGCCCACTGACCACCTAAATGCATTTATTGCGTAAAATTTCAGTTCCAGCCGCCTTCCCCTGTCATCTGTGATTCTCATAGAGCATGTCCTCTCAGGAGTAGCTGTGTGTTTGTCCTTTGATGCTATCCTTGGCAGGTCATAACTAGAAAGACGCACTTGCCCTGGAAGATCAACTAAAATATTTCAAAGACGATCAAAGAAATGAGCATGGTTTGGGATCTTCCTAAGTGGGATGAGTTAATCAAATAGCTTAATGTTCATTGTGAGCTTAATGTGTGTTGTTCCACCTGCCAGGGGCGGGGGTTTTTTGTTTGTTTTGAGTTGCCTAAAAGCCAGTTGCCCCAGAGTAAAGACCCAGTAGTTGGAGCTTCTTGACTACAACTTCTCCAGTTTTTCTTCTTCAATTCTGAAAGTCAGGGAGAATGCTGAGAAAAGGGGAGCCCCTTCCTCTCTTGCCCCCTTTTTCACAGGCAGCCTAGACTCTGGATGGCATCATTACCCTCATGGGTTAGATCCTGGGGTGCTCCCCAGTCCTCTGACCAGCCTGTTGCTCATGTCTTAAAGTGAAACTGAAAACTTCGATCCCAGCCACTTTCTAAATGTGTGACATGCATTCATCTACTTGTTGCATATGACTTTCTGTGCTGCCAATAATACCTACTTCACAGATTTGGTTCTCAGCACAAAATTAAAAAAAAATATATATATATATATGGAAAGGGGCTGGCATCTTGCCCGGAAACTCAATCCATGATAGTTTTATCCCTTCCACATGGGCTGCTTTTGTTGAAGGAAATAAATTCCCATCATACACACATTTAAATTATGTGAACTCGACTACACACACTTGGCAGGAGAGGGAGGCAGAATTGATGCCAACCGTTCTGACCACAAGCCTTCTCAGGGAACGTATGCCTTAGAATGAGCACGACATGGACGTATGAATCTGCTGAACTCGGGCTCAGTCATGTTTCCCATGTGACTGCTCACCCTCTCGGCTCAGGCTAATTCAGAAGTGTCTTGGACTCTGCTCTGGCTTTAGTGGTTAACTTCATGTAAGATATTATAGACTTGTAAGAATGTATAGTCAGAAGTAAGAGAATGGGTACTGGGGTGAGAGCTGAGACCACTTGTTAGCTGGTAACCTTGAAAATGACTTACCAGCAGGCATCTCATGTGTCTGGCGAGTTCATGGGCTGCTCATGGGGTTGTGGTGAGGCTTGAAACATAGCTGCGTAGGTGAGATGCTTAGAGCAACAGTGCTTCCTAAGGTAGTTATTACGACTTTTGTGGTTGGTCTGCTCTTCTTGCTTTTCCCTGTCTAGGCCCAAGGGCCTGTTTACAATTATAGACCACAGCCAGGAGGTTCTCTCTCTTTTCCTTAAGGTCCCTTATCTTCTTCCTCACTTAGAAATTCCTTCAGTGACCCATCCCTCCCTGCTGTGTCCTTCTGGCCAAATACATTGACTTGGGCTTAGAAAGAATGAGAAACTTCAACTCCCTGCATGATTAAACTCTTCAGACTGTCAACTCAAGGGATTTCATTGCATGGATATTGGGACTGATGAACCCTTCCCTCTTCCTCCTGTCCCAGGAGGGCAAGACAGATATGCCAGCCTAATTAGCAGTTAAAATCCCACTTAAGATTGTTCTTTGGATAAATAAATAAATGCAATAATAATTTTTAAAAGATTATTCTTTGGTAGAGGAAATCCAGTGCCTTTTGTTAACTGAAACTATAAATTATAACTTGGTCTTACACTCCCAGGTAAATATAAATTATATACTTTCTCATTTAACTGGGAATCTTTAATCATCTGAGAGGATAATTAGGAAAAGGAGTCTAACATATTTCCACTAAAAATGCATAAACTTATGTGCCTTAATACTCTTTTTTTCTCCCTCTTCCCGCCTTTACAGTGGAGAAGGCGTTCGTTTTCCTATACAAGCCCAACCCCCACTTGGTTTCTGTATCTCATGCGCATAAGAATTTTTCATATCCTCCTTCTCAGACAATTTCCATAGAACAGGCTCTAGCATTTGCCATCATCAACTAACCTTTCTCCTATAGTCAGTGTTACTTTGTTAGCTAAGGCGCCAGATTTTATTCTCCCCATCATGGCTGCAAGTCTTGAAATACAGTGTCTCTAGATCTTCTCCACCTCTTTATTCCACCAACTTACCCCTGATTGTGTTTAATGTCATTGATCACTGACTCTGCCCTGTCAGGGCTACTATGAAATCCATTTAGTCAAATCCAATAAACACTTTCCTCAATTTGTTCAGCTTTTCAGTGGCTTTTGGTCCAGGGACACATTTTTATTTATTTGTTTGTTTGTTTTAAAGATTTATTTATTTATTGCATACAAGCACTGGAGTACAGGCCAGAGGTGTGGGGGTGGGGTGAAAGGAGTCACCAGAGAGACAGATCGGGGAACAGAACAGAACAGACTGACTGAAACACACTGCTGAGGGGAGCAGCAGGAGAGGTCTGCTGCGCCACGTGGGTCCCCTCCCAGGCCGGCGGCAGGGATCCAGCTCCTGGTGCGGTTTGCTTCATAGTGCGTTGCTTAACCCAGGGAGGACCAGGGACATATTTTTACTTGCTTACATCTCATAGCTTAAAAATTACTAATCTGATTACTTTGTAATTATGGGAACTAAAGCCCATAAAATGGTCTTCCCAAAGTCAATAAAAATGAAGGATCGAGGCCTCTCCAGTGGCACAGTGGGTTAAGCAGTGCACTATGAAGCAAACCGCAACCACTGCAGCACGGGTTCGATCCCTGTCGCCTGCCAGGGAGAGGATCCACATGGTGCGGCAGACCTCTCCTGCCTTGCCCGCTGCTCCCCTCAGCAGTGTATCTCAGTCAGTCTGCCTGTTCTGGCCCCCGCTCTGTCTCTGGTGGATCCTCTCACCGCCCATGCCTCTGGCCTGTACTCCAGTGCTCTTGTATGCATAAATAATAAATAAATCTTAAAAAAAAAAAAAAACAACAATGAAGGATCAGAAACCAGGGCCTGCAGAAGCCTGTGCCTTCCTCTATGGTTGCACCACCTGAGAGATTCCCTCTGGGGCTGGAAGACCCCTTCTTGGCTGCCTCCTGTCTAGGAGCAACCCTAATCCTATAACCAGCCGCTGCCTTTGCTACCCAAAAATGAGGAATTTAGCACAAAGGAATTTAGCACTCTTAATAGATGTTTCAGTGTGTGTACTTTTTAAAAGCATTCACTGTCTTCCTCCCCTCCTGCCCAGCAGAGTATCTGAGGAGCATTTCCTTGCCCGTGCCTGTCCTGGTGGAGGACACCAGCAGCAGCAGCGAGTATGGCTCCGTTTCACCTGACACAGAGCTAAAGGTGGACCCCTTCTCTTTCAAGACTAGAGCAAAATCCTGTGGAGAAAAAGATGTCAAAGGGATACGGACACTCTTTTTGGGGTAAAGACCTGACTTACTCTGGATGAAAGAAGTACAGTGGATCTCGAACGTGGTGTGTGGGGGCACTGGTGCCCCTGCACAGTACAAAATCTGCCTTTTGACTGCCCCCAAAACTTAACTACTAATAGTAGCTTGCTGTTGGCTGGAAGCCTTACCAATAACATAGTTGAGTGACTCATCTTATAGCATGTTACATGTACGATAGACTGTATTCTTATCAGGAAGATAAAATGTTAGGAAAATCATAAGAGAAAATACTCTGTATTTATTGATAGCATCACCAAAATCATCTGTTTAGAAGAAAATCCTTGTATGAGTGGATCCAATATGATCAAACCCGCATTGTTCAAGGTCAGTTGTAGGTTGTGTGTCATTTTATAAAGGAAATTGTGATTTGTGTCATATGAATTCTTACAGCATTCCAGATGAAAATTTTGAAGATCACAGCGCCCCCCCTTCCCCTGAAGAAAAAGATTCTGGATTCTTTATGCTGAGAAAGGACAGTGAGAGGCGGGCCACCCTTCACAGGATCCTGACGGAAGACCAAGACAAAGTCGTGAGAAACTTGATGGAATCTTTGGTTCAGGTGAACCCTGTCATGAATACTTTATTTCCCAGCACTGGTATGTTTAACTGTGTCATAACCATTTGGAATTATCACAGGTGAGAGTCTTATCACAGGTGTGGAGAAGCTATAGTGCACTGGATGATTTAACCAGAAAAAAAAATGACTTTGGAGGGGAAAAAAACACAAACTGCAATTTTGTACACATGTTATTTTTAAGGCAGGACAAAATTTTCACTTTCACTTTCATTGTTTCCTACAAGCCTTTATTCCATTTATTCAATCATTCAATAGACACCCACCGAGCCACATGAAAAGCTGACTATGACATTTGCAAGAGACTATATGCGGGGGGCCTATGAGAATTTGGAAACATCGCAAATACAACAGAGACCCTGTGTTTGTGGGGTTACACTCAGGAACATGGTGAGGGGTAACACTAAGTAAATTATACAGTGTGATAGCAGGCCATATGTGCTATGAAAAACAAAGCTGGTCAAACTGCTACCCTCTGGTGTTTTTGTTTGGTAGGGCTGCCATTACAATAACCACAAACTGAGTTGCTTAGACAACAGGAATTTAATTCTCATAATTCTGAAGGTCTGAAAGATTAAGGTGTCAGCAGAATGGGTTTCTCTCAAGACTGCTCTCCCTGGCTTGTAGATGACCACCTTCTCTCCCTGTTCCTCGACTGCCTTTTTCCCTCTGCTCCTTCATCTTCTGAAGACACTAGTCTTGGATTAGGACTGCACCCTTGTGACCTCATTTAACCTTAGTTGCCTCTTAGTAAGGACTCTTGTTTCCTAAGAAGTCACACTGGGACTTAATGTGTGAATGTTGGGGTGAGGACAACACCATCCTCCCCAAATCTGCATCAGTGAAAGCAGGTTTCTCAGTGCTAAGTCTGCTGGAGCAGAGGCCTCTAATGGGCACGGCCTTCTGCAGACATGCCTTGTCCAACAAGACACCACAGTCTCTTAGTTCTATGGGCGTCAGGGATTGGCTTACCTGCTTCAGATCCTGTGGTTACCACCTGTCCTTCATGAACTCATTGAACTACATCTGTCTTCCTTTCTCTCTTTGTCCTGGGAAAACAGCTGCAGAAAGTGTGGAGCTGGAGGAGTCAGGTCGAGGTTTTATTTTATTTATTTTATTTTTTAAAAGATTTATTTATTTATGCATATAAGAACTGGAGTACAGGCCAGAGGTGTGGGGGGAGGTGAGAGGATTCACCAGGGACAGAGTGGGGAACAGAACAGGCAGATCGACTGAAACACACTGCTGAGGGGAGCAGCGGGCGAGGCAGGAGAGGTCTGCTGCACCATGTGGGTCTTCCCCCCAACCCCCCGGCTGGTGGCAGGGATCGAACTCGTGCTGCAGTGGCTGAGGTCCACCTCCCAGCCCGTTGCCCAACCCACTATGCCACCAGGGAGGCCCAGGTTGAGGTTTTAGTCTCTCAGTCCAGCAGTTTACTGTTCTTAGCTTTTATTGGGATGCAGATGGAATAAGGCTCTCTCTTCTTGGGCCTGTGCTGTGCAGTGCAGCCTATCTGATTTAAGAATCTCACTAAGTCTACTGAGCCCATCACCTTTGTTCTGTTGGAGCCACTCGAGTTGTTGTGTGCCAATTGAGTCTGCGGGTGAAAGGCATGAGATGAGCAGCTAGACTTTCTGGGAAACTCTGCCTTGTGTCCCAATGGAAGTTGTCTCAAACAGCTGCTCTCAGGCCTAGGAAGGAGGTGCTCAGAGGTGAGATGCAGCAGGGCTGCTGAATTGGGAAGAAGGGTGAGCACTGAGGATGCTGGCACGGATGGTGGGAGAAGCAGAGGTGACAGAGACTCTTGGACCTGTTACTTTCTCTCTTGCCTTTCCTCCCCTTCCCTGTGGCCGTTCAAGGACCAAGACTCAGATGGCAAGAGGAACCAAGTTCAGGTGGAAGAAGCAACTAGCCAGCAACTGGAGTTCATTCATTCATTCTGCAGATCCTTATTGGGCATCTACTAAGTGCCCAGCTCTCTTCTGTGTTCTTCAGTTACTACAGTGAACAGAGCTGAAAAAATTCCATGGTGCTGGCTTCTGAGTGGGAAAAGAAAGTACAAAACGAATTAGTACACATAAGGTTAAATAGATAATAAAAATATAGTTATAACACATAGTAACATGTAATGTGCAGTACTAGTAACAGCATTTATAGCAAACATTGTCTAGGGGCCAGGTAGGGTCTTAATTAATTCATTTAATTTTATGACAGTGGTACTTTAGTAACTATTGTGTTGTCGGAGAAGTCATGAAGCATTATTGCATGTAAAAACAGAAAAAATACATCACGACTTTTCCAATAACCCAATAGTTCTATTTGTTTTCTCATTTTGCAGAGGCTACTGAGGCAGAGAAGAGGTGAGAAACTTTTTAAGGCCATGCAATCAAAACATTGCCGGTGCTTCCTTAGAGGTAGAGGTGGGGGACGAGGAAGGAAAGAAAATCACCGTTAGAGCCTCCCTGGTGTTGCGAGGGGTTAAGTTGCAGCACTGAAGCATCTGCAGCCACTGCAGCATGAGTTTGATCCCCAGCCAGGGAGGATTCCCACATGGCGCAGCAGACCTCTCGTGCCTCGCCCACTGCTCCCCTCTACAGTGTATTTCATATATCCACTTGTTCTACTCCCTACTCTGTCTGTGGTGAATCTTCTCACTGCCCCCCCCCCATACCTCTGGCTGAGACCCCAGTTCTTGTATGTATAAATACATATGGGAGTTTGGCAGGCAACTGACCCCTCACCCCCTGAATCTTTACGTTCTTTCTCTGGGCTCTCTGACATCCTCTTTTTCACATCATCTAGCCTCTTCTGTAGCCACACTGCTCACCCTCTCGTAAGTCACTGTCTGTCTCTGAGTGACACTTCCCTTATATCCCTGGTCTTTAAGGCTCAGGTGTCACACTTGCATATGTGTGCACACCTACACTCCAGGTGTCCACAATCAGGCACATGTGCCCCACACCCACATTCCCAAACAACCTTTGCATTAACATGATCAAGGCCACAGATGATAGCCACAGAAGCTAGTGGTGTAAAGCCTGATTAATTCATTTGCCCTACGTGTTCCACAAATCTCAACTGTATTATTGCTGTTGCTGCCACTACCAAGCAGGCTAATAACAGTTATCTAATATCTTTAATTTTCCTATAATTCTTTTCATTGTATCAGACATTCCTTAGGTAGATTTTATGTTTATAAGGAAACCAAAACAGATTTGATCAGATCCTCAAACCAACCCACAAAAGCCTTTCAATCTGTAACCTCCTTCTGAGGAGGTTATTGTTTCAAGGACATCTAACAAGTAAGAGAGAGCACCGGTCCAGAAGAATCTGCCATGGTGCGAGGCATGCTCAGGAAAGGCCTGTCAGGTGCTGCCTCATGACGCAGAATCAGGCTCCACGGATACGGAAGGTACTCATTTAGACAGGCGCTTCAGCAAGTGCACATGGAGAAAGGAGTGAGGACAGCAATACCGATTATGTAAGTGGAGGAGAAACCCCAGACAGAAAACATTTCCCAGAGTAGACCGTGTTCCTTTAGAAGACAGTGGCAAGCGCACATCAAAAAACCAGAATCAACATGTTTTTCTGTTGTGAAAACAAAGCTAATGTCAAAAAAAAAAAAAAGTTTGCTATTTAAATGGCTGGCAAACATGTCACTGAATATTCTCTAAGATAAGCTCCAAATGCTGAATAACTCACATTTTTCTTCTTGAACATATTTTCATGTTATTATGATATTGCCTGTGAATCTTCACTTTGGGTGTAATTAAGTTCATGGTAAGAAAAGAAACAAAGTTTATAATTGTTCCCAATTTGATTTTAACATACTCCCTAATGACAGCTTTTAAGCTTTTCAATATCATCTTTTCTCACGAAAACATAAACATGAGAAGGAGCTCCCAAGTGAGAATAGAGAAGGAGCTTGATGGTGCATTGCTCTTTAATTTTAATAGAATCCTAGAAGTTATCATTTTCACAGCTCAGTTGAGGAATTTAATGATTCAGTAACAAGATGTTCAATATAACAGAAATGAGCATAATAAAAATGATGTTGTTTCTTGAAGTAAAATGAAGATAAATAACACCCAACTATGTTTCCTTTAAGAAAGTATTGCTCCGGGCCTCCCTGGTGGCGCAGTGGGTTAAGCAACACACTATGAAGCAAACCTCAGCCACTGCAGCACCAGTTCGATCCCTGCTGCCTGCCAGGGCAGGAACCCACATGGCACAGCAGACCTCTCCTGCTGTGCCCGCTGCTTCCCACAGCAGTGTGCTTCCGTTGATCTACCTGTTCTGCTCCCTGCTCTCTGTGGTGAATCCTCTCACTCCCCCACACACACACCTCTGGACTGTACCCCAGTGCTTGTATGCATAAATAAATAAATCTTTAAAAAAAAAAAAAGAAAGTATTGCTCCTTGAGCAACATGGGAAAAAAAATATGAGACAGGGAATTTTTTAAATACTGTATTGCTTTTTTAAAAGTAACATATAGTCCATTGATCAACTCGTAAGACTCATTGCTACCTTGGTGAGTAAGGAATGGTTTCAAGGATGGAGTCTGAAGTCAGTGCCTTTGGTTGCAAGGAGCTGATACTGCAAGGGCAGCTGAAGTCCTGGGTGGAGGCTGTAGACAGTGCTGACCATAATACAGAAGGATGATTTGGAACTCCAGAATCCCGGAAGTAGGAATCCTCAACGTCGGAAATCCCAGAGATCACAATTCTGAAAGATCAAAATCCCAAAAAGAGAAGGTCGGAGAAATGGAATACCTCCAAATTCTTTCAGGGACATGCTTTTGTTTTTCTTTTAAGATTAATTTATGCATACAAAAACTGGGGTGCAGGCCAGAGGTGTGTGGGGGGTGAGAGGATTCATCAGAGACATAATAGGGAACAGAACAGACAGATGTACTGAAGTACACTGCCAAAGGGAGTAGCAGGAGAGATAGGAGAGGTCTGCTGCGCCATGTGGGTCACCTCCCTGGCCAGGGATTGAACTCATGTTGCGTTGGTTGTGGATGCTTCATAGTGTTGCAACTTAACCCCTTGCCACCAGGGAGGTCCGTCAGGGACACTTCTTGACCTTCTGAAGAACGGCATAGTATCTGAGAGAGAAATCTGAGAGCACAGACTCACTGCACTTATACTTAGAGGCAGCTTGCGGCAGTCTCACCGTGCTTCGGTAACGCAACCACGCAGCCTCGTCCATCGTCCAGCAGGAAGGGGCAGCGCCACTCTGCTTTCACTGTGATGTCTCCTTGTCCACCCCACTCTTTGGGACCTTTCTGAGGAACAGGTTCCCAGAGCTCTCCCCTGAACAACCAAGCCCAGCCACTGGCTGGGCCCTCACTCTGCCCTCTTAGATGGCCTTTTTCACTCCATGAGGATGGGGCCTTTCTAGCTTCCAGCATTCGCGATTTCAGTCTTTCTTGATTGTGATCTTCTGAACATTTGACTTTGGGGATTTTTATTTGTTGGGAGTTTTGACCCTGGGAAATCTAGCATTCAAGATTGTGTCTTTGAATGAATTGTGTCTTTGGGATGGTGACCCAAACTCGCTGTGGGTAAACACGCACAGCCATTAGGGTCGTGGGTGCTAAAAGGACTCTTGCCATAGTGCCTAGTGAGCATCACAGAGACAGAAATTGGAGGGACTTCCAGTTCCAGGAGTTAGCACTCCTGCCCACTTACTGAGGGCTTCCCTTTCTGTTTACTTCTCACCCCACCGATTATCGTTCCCAGCGTCATTGCTTCTGCTGCCTTCCTTGCACTTGCCTTCGTTTCATGGCTCCTCTATGGCCACACTTCAAAACTGAGGTCCTTGGCTCATTGCCTAAATCTCTCTTTAGCTCCCAGTAAACATTTCTGAGAACAAGAATCATATTGCCTTGGCTGCCCGTTCGGGCAAAGCTGTGTAGATCTGACTATGTCCTGGCTATTGGCCAATGTTGGGAGAGATGCCCTTTCCTCCAAAGCTTGCTTATTTCTTTAGGGAAGAAGAGCCCTACGGTTCAAATATGATCCTAGCAGGGGACACTTTGAAGTCCAGTTCTTCTCATCAAGCGCTAAGAATGGCAGACTGTTCACAGATCAACTGACAGGTTGCTCGTTTTCATCACAGGGCGCTGAAGAACCTAAACTGAAATGGGAGCATATTACAACTCTTGTCGCAAGCCTCAGAGAATTTGTGAGATCCACTGACCGGAAAATCATAGCCACCACACTGTCCAAACTGAAGCTGGAGCTGGACTTCGACAGCCATGGCATAAGCCAAGTGCAGGTGGTGCTCTTTGGTTTTCAAGATGCTGTAAGTATGATATTTTGCCAGTGTTTTCCCGTAAACTCCAGCTAAAATAGACAGAAAAATGAGATTACGCAAATGTCTGTTTTCCTCTCTTGAATCACTCTGATGAATTCTATTCTCTGTTAAAGATAGACAAATGGGAGATAGTCTGAGGATCAGCTTTGTTGTTTTTGTGTGTCTGCATTCCCCCAAAGTTATATATGCATAAAATTGAAAACTGGAAACTGGCAAAACTCACAGACATCTTCCATAGCTAAAATGTATTCTTATGAAATCATGTAGTGGGTCTTTACTTACTTTGATGACTTTAGCAACAGACTGTGCTTTAGTCACACACTTTCTAATTCTATATGAGAAATGCCATCTAGTGGTAGTCGAGAAAAATGTAACAGTACAGATTGAAGCGGTCACTGTGTGATAAAACCAGTGGACTTGTGTTCAGGTTTCCACTTGTTTCCATACAGAACATTTTAAACATGTTTGTTTAATAAATGTCCACTGTTCTCTAACCAAACAATGTACCTACTGTACAGACATCCCTGAATGAAAATTACTCCACATGATCTGGGATTCTTCTCCCTAAAACTAAGTTGCTGTGCAACACAAACTATAGGCAAACCTTCCAAAAGAATGAGTCCAAACTATATGTGTTATTCTTGAATTAAACTTATCTATGGAACTTTGTACAAAAAAAAAAAAAAACAAACAAAACTAAGCCACTCCCAGCAGGCTCTTACAAGCTGTGGGGGATTAAAATAAGAGAGTTTTTGAGTGTTTTGATGTGAATACAGAAGCACTGTATGTCTCTTACTTAAATTGTAAAATTAACTCACTCCTGGGGCCTCCCTGGTGGCACAAACGGTTAAGTCTTAGTACTATGAAGCTGTCTGCAACCACTGCAGAACCAGTTCAATCCCAGACAAGCTGCTAACACACATAGCAGCTTTGGTTTGGGATAGGAGCTTTCTCCCTAGCTTCTGTTAACACCTCTAACCAGGCCCCTGCTGGAAAATCAAAAAGCAATTTTCTTGATAGGCCAATGTCAACCAGCAATTAGTGATGTTAGCTCAAAATTTTTAGTAAGCTTCTTTTTGCCTTATGATAGAGTTACTTTTAAAAAAGGAATATGCATGTTTATATATGCAATGGAACATACTCACCCTTACAAAGGAAGTTTTAACACATTCAGTGAAATGAGCCCGTCACCAAAAGACAGATGCCCTATGACTTTACTTACCTGTGATATCTGGAGTCCTCACAGTCACTTAGGAAGTAAAATGATGTTTGCCGAGGGGTGGAGGGAGGCCAGTGGTATTATTGTTTAAGGTATAGAAAGCTGTCTATTCTATAAGATGAAAAGATTTCTAGAGATGATGGTAGTAATGCTAGCACAGCAATATGAATGAAGTTAAGGACTGAATTGTACACAGAAGAACAGTTAAGGTGATAAATTGTGTGCTACATGTATTATACTGCAATTGAAAAAAAAAAAAAAAACTAATGCAGGGGGCTCCCTGGTGGCAGAAGGGGTTAAGTCACAGAACTATGAAGCTCAATGTAGCCACTGCAGTACCAGTTTGATCCCCGGCCATGGAGCTGACCCACATGGCACAGCAGACCTCTCCTTCCTCGCCCGCTGCTCCCCTCAACAATGTATTTCATTAGATCTGCGTGTTCTGTTCCTCATTCTGCCTCTAGTTAATCATCTTCTCCACCCACCGCTTGCCACCACTTCTGGCCTACACCCCAGTTCTTATATACAGAAATACATAGGGCCTCCCTGGTGGCACAGTGGGTTAAGCAACGCACTATGAAGCAAACTGCAGCTACTACAGCATGAGTTCGATCCCTGCTGCCGGCGAGGGAGGGGACCCACAAGGCATAGCAGACCTCTCCTGCCTTTTCCGCTGCTCCTCTCAGCAGTGTGTTTCAGTTAATCTGCCTGTTCTGCTCCCCACTCTGTCTCTGGTGAATCCTCTCACCTCCTTGGACTCTGACCTGTACCCAGCTCTTGTATGCATAAATAAATAATAAATCTTTTTAAAAAATACATAAAAATATTTTAAATACATTAAAATTTTTTGTTGTAAGGTTATCTTTTTTAGTGATTAGTAATATTTCACACATTAAAATGGGTACTAAAACAGATATATGCATTACCTTTTATTTATTTTTAAAGATTGATTTATGCATGGAAGAACTGAGGTACAAGCCAGAGGTGCAAGGGGTGGGAAGGGATAGTGAGAGGATTCACCAGAGACAGAGTGGGGAGCAGAACAGGTGGATCCACTGAAATACACTGCTGAGGGAAGCAGCAGATGAGACAGAAGAGGCCTACTGCCCTGTCGTTAGCTCCCTGACCAAGGATCAAATTCATGCTGCACTGGCTGGAAATAGCTGCTGAAACTTTAACCACTACACCACAAGGGAAGCCCTACAACAAAGATGTTGAATGTGAACAGTTTTTCTGAAATTTTTAGCAGGTGATTCCCCTGTTTACAGAGATAAAAGCA
Source organism: Galemys pyrenaicus (assembly GCA_019455555.1). Classification (NCBI taxonomy): domain Eukaryota; kingdom Metazoa; phylum Chordata; class Mammalia; order Eulipotyphla; family Talpidae; genus Galemys; species Galemys pyrenaicus. The sequence continues at coordinate 4,750,130 of JAGFMF010011861.1, forward strand.
ACTGTGGGAAGGAAAGCAAGGCATGAATTGTCACAAACTATAGGTTGCACATAAATGCTAACTCCCCCCTTTACCAGTTTTTCCAAGTCAGCAGGGAATGCTGAAGCTTGACTGTGTTAAATGGCAGAATTGTGACGTTTAAGAACAGCATTTATTTTTATTTCAAGTCTCTTAGACTCGAAAGAGTCACCTCCACCATCTAATCTGCGTATGTCATGGAAGATGGGACGGAAGCCTTAATTCTGAGTCCCAAAGAAGCAACAGTCCCTTTAACCAGACTGCCTTTTGTTTCGATGACTTAACCTTCTTTGCTTACTTGGAGGTCACCGAACTTTAATGTGAAATTGGCATATTTTTATTTGTTTTCTAATGACATAAAAAAAGATTCACAAATGAGAATGTAGAAACCTTTCAGTTACTTTTGTTGACAAAATGCCATCTCAGTGTTTGCATTAATGAGATGATTTGCAATTAAAAATATAAGTAGGCTAAATGTCACTCTCTTTCTCCAGGTCAATAAAGTACTTCGGAATCATAACATCAAGCCACACTGGATGTTTGCTTTAGACAGTATTATCCGAAAGGCGGTACAGACAGCCATTACCATTCTGGTTCCAGGTCAGAAATATTAATTACATTGTGTTTATTATTTTAGATTACTATTCATTTATCATTTATGGTATTTTCTTCTCCTTTTCAGACTAGCTTAGCCCTTTTCTTTATCTTTCAAAGTCAACAAGTAACATTTATCTAGTGCATACAGCCTGAGCACAGTACACAAGTGAAATGTTTATATGAAACAAATAAGGAAACCTTCCTTCCTTGTCTTTAAAAAGCTTATTTGTATATGAAGAGAAATAGAAATACCTGTGCATTCTATATGTTGCTATATCTGTGCCCACCAAACTCGTTGTGTTGTGTTTTTGTTGTCTGTTCCCAAGCCTGCCAGTACATTGAGTCATGTAGGGAACTCTTTAAAATTACAGCTCTCAGAGCTCCCTCTCAGACTAGGTGAGTAAGAATCCACTGGGGAGAAAGCCCAGTCTGACTTTAATCCAGTTCCCAGGTCATTTTGATACACAGCCAGGTTTGGAAGTCACTGGTCTAGGCAGGTCCTAGCTATGCTTGCAGTGAGGTGCAAAAGGAGTAATGTTGACACAAGTTTATTAAATGAGAAATACATTTTTCCTCCAAGAAAAATTCCAAAGTTTTTTGATAGCCCACTCATTAATGAAAAGTTTTAAACAAAACGTATTTACTTCATATATGTTTATATAGATAGTTATATAGAGAGATATGTATTAGAGATATGTTCCATATACTAATTTCTACATGATTATAAAGCATTTTAAAAATAGAAGTTTTAAGAGATAAATGTGAAGTGTTGCCCAATTTAAGTTATTTATAAAGGTACAAGGAACTTGTAAATCACCATTAGCCCTTCCAAGTTGTGAAACGCCCTCCCTCTTGTCAGAATGCCTTGTCTCATGGGTGCCAATCTTTATATTGAGCATTAGTGAAGCTTGATTTCTTTTTTCTGTAAGAAAGAAATACAAGTAGGGCCTCCCTGGTGGTGCAGTGGATTAAGCAACGCACCATGAAGCAAACCGCAACCACTGCACCACGAGTTCGATCCCTGCTGCCGGCCAGGGAGGAGACCCACATGGCGTAGCAGACCTCTCCTGTCTTGCCTGCTGCTGCCCTCGGCAGTGTGTTTCAGTTGTTCTGCTCCCCACTCTGTCTCTGGTGAATCCTCTCACCTCCGGTGACTCTGGCCTGTACCCCAGCTCTTGTATGCATAAGTAAATAAATCTTTAAAAAAAAAAACAAAGAAAGAAATATAAGTAGACCTCCTCCCATCCCATCCCTGGGCTGTTACCCATACAAGGGTGTGTGTTCACCCACACATCTTGGTCACAGACTTTTGCCCTCTTGTACCTTGGGACTCTTCAAGTATCAGTTTACAAGACATTCTCTCAGGGTGTTCTGACCCACCATGAAGTAGAAAATAGGATTTTCCACATTTGTGACACTGGCTACGATCCAGAACAGTTTATTTACTTGTGTAGTAGCTGGTTCTCTTGCCAGAGAGTGACTATTTTATTTTCTTTTTGTGCCAAGCACTTTGCCCACACAGTACCTGATAAATACTGGTTGAAACATTAAATAATAGCCACCTGATCACCACAAATTGGGGTGGAAATTTTGTATAACTTAGAGAAAAATTCTAGCGAAACACATGACTAGTATTTGGGTGTAAAGCCAAAGAATATGAAGCTCATGTGAATCCAATATAATATTTTCAGGAAGTCAGCAAATATTTATACTTGATTTGTCACTGGGCCAAACTTGGATATGAGTAATGTACTATAGAGGGGTTATGTACTGAAAAGACCCAAGAGGTTGAAGGGGATGGGTGTGTACCAGTGAAAGGAACAGGTATAAGCCATGAGTGAACACAATAGTAAGCTCAATTAAGAATGCCCAAATAGGGGCCTCCCTGGTGGCGCAGTGGGTTAAGCAATGCACTATGAAGCAATCTGCAGCCACTGCAGCACGAGTTCGATCCCTGCCGCTGGCCAGGGAGGGGACCCACATGGCGCAGCAGGCCTCTCCTGTGTCGCCTGCTGCTCCCCTTAGCAGTGTGTTTCAGTCAGTCAGTCTGCCTGTTCTGCTCCCCACTCTATCTCTGGTGAATCCTCTCACCCTCTGCACCTCTGGCCTGTACCCCAGCTCTTGTATACATAAATAAATAAATCTTTAAAAAAAAGAAAAAAGAATGCCCAAATAAATAAGGGAAAGAGTGAGGAACTATACTTTCAAATAATTTAAATAACATATAAATTATCTATTGACCTAGTTTAAAAAAAAAAAACAACAAAACTTCTTTTAAAAAGTTGGTGCCTAAATTCAATGGATTGCATCCTGGAATAGAAGAAGAATACCAGTGAAAAACTGAAATGCGATGAAGTGTCTAGTTCAGTGAATAGTATTATACCAATATTAATTTCTTAGTTTTGACAGATATATGATATTCATATAAGGTGTATTAGGAGAAGCTATTTGGAAGGTGTATGGAAAGTCTCTACATTATCTTAGCAACATTTCTGTAAATCTGAATGTTTTTAAAGCACACTGGTTATCACACTGTAGTAAACGGCTGTTGAGTTTAGAGAGCAGCAGGGAGATTACAGAGAACACCGTACCCTGTAGGTGTCTGTCTCAGTGATGGTTTAACCCACCTCAGCCATTTACCCAACTTACAGGTGAGACAATGCACATTCTTTTTTTTTTTTTTTAATGCACATTCTTTATACTAAAAAGTTCTTTGTCCTTCTACTATGAAATGATTTTCTTTGAAACCACTGGGAGTCTCAAATAACAATGTAAATTAAGTGGAAATGTTACAAGAGAATTACATAGAGAAAGCTTTTCTTGAAGACACCTTGCACTGTACACTGACAAAACCTAAACAATATGAACTGATTTTGAGCATTTGACAGCTCCATCAAATTTCCAAATGTCCCTTAAAATTTTGTTATACAATTAAGATTCAAGGAAATTACATTAAAATGCCCATGTTGGTATCACTCTTAACAAAATTTCTTTTAGATTACAAAATAACTATAATTAACCTACCAGATTTTATTTTATTTTTTTAAAGATTTATTTATTTATGCATACAAACACTGGGATACAGGCCAGAGGTGCAGGGGGTGAGAGAATCCACTAGACAGAGTGGGAAACAGAAAAGGCAGATCCAGATCTACTGAAATACACTGCTGAGGGGAGCAGCAGGCAGGGCAGGAGAGGCAGGCGGTGCCATATGGGTCACCTCCCCAGCCAGGGGCAGGGATCGAACTCGTGCTGCAGTGGCTGTGGTTTGCTTTATAATGCGTTGTTTAACCCACTGCGCTACCAGGGAGGGCCCACCAACCAGATTTTAAAAGACAGGCTAAAGAAGACAACAAATAAAAGCATACTTTCATTAGGACATACATTTCCTATTAAAGATCTGTCCTAGTGACAAATTTCTGAACATTATTCTTTAACAAAAGGAATCAAACTTCTTTAAAGATGTGGTTGGTTCCTGGCTGGGGACAGGGGGTACAAGATAAGGCTGGAACATCTTGTGTTGCCAAAAAGTAAGAAAGTGACCAAAAAGGATACAGTCTCATTGAAAATTTACTGAAGAAATCTTGAAGGAGTTCCCAATAATCTAAGCTAGAACGATTTGAACAGTAAAATAAAAAAATATTGGATTCCAGCCCACAGAATAAGCTAGATATCTGAGGCCATACTGATATAAGTAGTTGAAAAAATACATAATGGAGAAGGATAAACTTTTTATTTGAGTAGACTTCCAGTTCATAAATATAGAGGGAATGAGGAAAACAAAAAATCACAGTTAGACTAACTGCACAGTAATAATTATTGTAGGCAGCAACCACCTATGATGGCCACTAAAATTAGTAGACAAGAAGTAATGAGAAGCAGGATGTTCTTTGAATACTTGGTGTATTCCAAGTACTTCCCCCACAAGATAGTTACTTATTACAAAGGGAAAACAGTGACTACAGAAGAGGGGCCCAGCAGACAGTCCCCTTAGCAAATGATCTAGGTTAGCGTCACAAGTCAGCAAGCGCATCAGCATCACGAAGGGCACAAAGACACTTTTGTGACATACTGGCCAAAACAGCACAGCCTCAACCTAATCATGACAGGACCTGCATGAACCAACATGAAGGACATAATCCAAAAGACCTGAACTACTCCAAGCGTAGGCTATGGCCATCAGTCAGAAAGGCAACTCTGTCTCATCTGTTAAGCCTTGGTTGAACATCAGTTCTCAAGACAATCTTTATTGACTCACCACAGCAGCCTCCCAAGTGTAGCTTTGTGCTCCCCTGGCTTCACAATGATCAGAGTCCAGAAACCTGAATTTTAACAATTTTCCAGGAGATTCACATGCACATGAAAGTTTGAAAAACTTCTGCTCTCTGCTGAGTTAAGTATCACACTCTACCCTCCCGTAACCTCTGCCACCCCCGTGGTGCTGATAATTGACTTGTAGAACATCTGTTCTCTGCGTCAAACAGGAATGTAACTGAGTTTTTGGATGGTGGTACTTTCTAGCTTAGAAACATGCTCAATAAATACTGAACTAGGTTAGAAAAGTATGTATTATTAGAAAGAAATTATTAGGGAACCACCAGATTGAAAAAGACTAAGGAGAAAAGACACAAATACAATGTAATATAAAGTCCTGGCTCAGAAAAAGGACATCAGGGGTAAATAGGTGAAATTCAAGAAAAGTCAGTAGATCAGTTAATAATATGGTCTCAATGTTCATTTCCTGTTTTGGAGGGAAAGGCTGTTAAAGTGATATAGGATGTTTAAGGTAAGCTTCTGAAAGGTGTATGAGAGCTCTCTGTACTACTTATTGCAACTTTTCTGTTTCTAAAATCATTTCAAAGTAAAAAAAATAAAAGAGTGTTCATTCTTCTTTCTTCCAAAAAGAGGACACAGAACAGAGAGTACAGTGCAGGCTTAAGAGTTTTTTTTTCCTTCTCAGGCTATTTTCTGAGTCATCAAGAACCAGCTTTTGGAAGATTGGCAACATTGAGTATCTGTTGTTTCTACATGAGTCCATCTGGCCGTGGGGGACCAGATGGAGAAATGCTGAGCATAGAGAGTATGTTGGCAGTGCTTAGTTGGAGAAATTTGATAATAAAAGGGATATGTCAGATATTAATAATGATTTTTTAAACTGCTAAAGCACAAGATGGATATTGTTAAAAAACAAGCTGAAAGGCAATTGAGTCAGAAGGAAGCAAGAAGAAGGAAATTATACTAACTAATAGATTAGAGTGGATATGGAAAATCATATTTTTTTAAAAAAGATTTATTTACTTAAGCATATAAGAACTGGGGTACAGGGCCTCCCCTGGTGGCGCAGTGGGTTAAGCAACGCACTACGAAGCAAATCGCAGCCACTGCAGCACGAGTTCGATCCCTGCTGCCGGCCAGCGGGGGGACCCACATGGTGCAGCAGACCTCTCCTGCTGTGCCCTCTGCTCCCCTCAGCAGTGTACTTCTGTTGATCTGCCTGTTCTGCTCCCGCTCTCTGTGGTGAATCCTCTCACCCCCCCTACACCTCTGGCCTGTACCCCAGTGCTTGTATGCATAAATAAATAAATCTTAAAAATAAAAAAATAAAAAAAAAAAAGAACTGGGGTACAGGCCAGAGATTCAGAGTGAGAGGATTCAGCAGAGACAGAGTAGAGAGCAGAACAGGCAGGTGGACTGAAATACACTTACACTGACAAAGGGCAGCGGGTGAGAGAGGAGAGGTGTACTGTGCCATGTGGGTCAGCTCCCTGGCTGGGGATTGAACTTATGCTGCAGTGGATGCAGATAGTTTCTTAGTGCTGAGACTTTAACTCCTGAACCACCAGGGAGACCCACAGTCACCTTTTTTTAGAGAATATCAGGAGAGCTCTCTAATTTAATCTTTAAGTGTACTTTCTGAAACTGCTGTTGAAGTAAGGTTTTTGTTTTCTTTTTTTTTATTTTAAAGATTTATTTATTTATGCATACAAGCACTGGGGTACAGGCTAGAGGTGTGTGGGGGGTGAGAGGATTCCCTACAGAGAGCAGGGAGCAGAACAGGCAGATCAACGGAAGTACACTGCTGAGGGGAGCAGTGGGCACAGCAGGAGAGGTCTGCTGCGCCATGTGGGTCCCCTCCCTGACCAGCAGCAGGGATCGAACTCGTGCTGCAGTGGCTGAGGTTTGCTTCATAGTGTGTGGCCCAACCCACTGTGCCACCAGGGAGGCCCTGTTTTCATTTTTTTTTTTCTCCTTTCTGAATACAAATACTATAGATTTGGCCAAACCAGCAATAAACCAAACCCTAGGGGAAGACACCATGGGGAAGGTGTATAGTGGTCTGTGGTGGAAGACAAGGGAGCCTTGGAGGTGCATGTGGTGTTGTTAAAGGGCAGGGAGAGGAGCACTTTAGAACTTTTAAACTTGCCCTCTCTGAATGGGTTTTGCCATTCGCCATTCAGATAAACATATAAAACTTTTAATGGAAAGGAACTTTAATACAATTAGGGTACAATATAGAAAGAACAAAGAACATAGTTAATAAGTTAAGCATTTAAAGTTACCCATCTCCTTGAGGGTAAAAGTTCAGCCAAATAGGATTGGCCCAAAGCCTGCCACATGTTTAAAGGACCTTTTAGTAGAGACCCATAGAAAAGGGTTAGAAAGAGTTAGACAAATTTGGAAGGAAAAGAGCAAAATTAAAATTAAGATGAAATTTGCCATTTTAGCCTCCTCACGGGTCTCTTACTTACATTTGTTTTAACTAGTTTAAGACTAAAGCCGGAACTTTCCCCTTTCCTGGGGACAACCCTGTTACAGTGTGATGGTACGTGTGTGAGGAGGTGTGATCCTATGCCTCTGAATCATATATGGTGTTGTAAAACCAGTCTTAGCGTAACTTAAAAAAATCAATTAAAAAAAAGTAAAACTAGGGCCTCCCTGGTGGCGCAGTGGGTTAAGCAACGCACTATGAAGCAAACCGCAGCCGCTGCAGCAAGAGTTCGATCCCTGCTGCTGGTCAGGGAGGGGACCCACATGGCGCAGCAGACCTCTCCTGCTGTGCCCACTGCTCCCCTCAGCAGTGTACTTCCGTTGATCTGCCTGTTCTGCTCCCGCTCTCTGTGGTGAATCCTCTCATCCCCCACACCTCTGGCCTGTACCCCAGTGCTTGTATGCATAAATAAATAAATCTTTAAAAAAAAAATAAAAATAAAAAAAAAGTAAAACTAAATGAGTTTTGTCATATAAATAGGTTTTCCAGAAATTTCCCCTCCTCTTTTGTGCAGTCTGAACATTTTTTTCTGTTTGCATTAGATCATTCTGAGTCTATATATCTTGTGAATTTTGTACTTCATTGAAAATACAAATCTGAATTAGTGCACAGAAATCCAGCCTGATCTTTGGAAAAGCAGTTTGGAAACATAACTAACTGATATCAGGGGAGGTGACATGACAGAAGAAATTAAGACTGGGCCTCCCTGCTGGCATGCATAGAGGTTATCTCAGCACTATCAAGCTTTCAGCAGCTGCTGCAGCATGAGTTTGATCCCCAGCCATGGAGCTAAGCCACATGGCACAGCAGACCTCTCCTGTCTCACCTGCTGCTCCCATTAGAAGTATATTTCAGTTAGTCCACCTATTCTGCTCCCCACTCTGTCTGGTGAATCCTCTCACCAGCAACCCTCAGCCCCACCCCTACACATCTGGCCTATAACCCACCTTTGTATGCATAAATAAATCAATCTTAAAAAAAAAGAAATTTAGGGCCTCCCTGGTGGCGCAGTGGGTTAAGCAACGCACTATGAAGCAGACTGCAGCCACTGCAGCACAAGTTCAATCCCTGCTGCTGGCCAGCGGGGGGACCCACATGGTGCAGCAGACCTCTCCTGCTGTGCCCACTGCTCCCCTCAGCAGTGTACTTCCGTTGATCTGCCTGTTCTGCTCCCTGCTCTCTGTGGTGAATCCTTTCACCCCCCCCCCCACACACCTCTGGCCTGTACCCCAGTGCTTGTATGCATAAATAAATAAAAAATCTTAAAAAAAAAAGAAATTAGGACATTCATTCACATCTCAGGTTATTATACTTCACAGAACTGAGGCCACACTTCAGCCTCGCGTCTGAGAGTGATACTGCTGACCAGGAAGACCTGGATATAGAAGAGGACCATGAGGAACGGCCTTCAAACCAAACTGTCCGGAGACCACACCCTGTCATTGAAGATGCTGTGGCAACCTCAGGGGTGAGCACGCTCAGTTCTACCGTGTCCCATGATTCCCAGAGTGCTCACCGGTCACTGAACGTGCAGCTTGGAAGGATGAAGATAGAAACTAATAGGTAAGTCCATTTCTGAGGTGGGTGGCTTTCTTTCCTTTTTCACTTTTATAAAAGTGCACGTATTTTTGGTCTACTTTGACATTGGCTCCGAAAAATTGTAAAATCTTATCCTATTCATGGAAATTTGATTTACTGACTTACTTCATAACACAAGAGAGATTTATCTTAATCTAGTCAAATACATTTTATGCTTGGACGATCTAGTCCTCCTTCAGTGCCATTTCTTTTTTTTTTTTTTTTGTTAGTGCCATTTCTTTGATCACTGATTTATCTCTGAGTGCAGTGAGATTTTCAGAATAATTTTATCTTAAACTCATGCAGTGTCTTGGATACAGACTCACAGCAGTGAGCGCCATCCAGTAGATAAACTGAAAGACAGAAAGCCTGTTTTCCTGAAAGCCCCTGCCTTGGAATATCACGTTCTTTCAGGAGAGCATGATCTCTCTTCTGGAGATGATAAAAACGAATGGCGCTAAGACCTGGCATTTTAGGATCTTGGAAAGATGAGCAGTTGAGCACATTTAGAATACTATTCCTAGTATTCTAATAACACTGTGCCATGTCAGGAGTTGATATTTTCTTTGAGAACTTGGTAGCACAGAACTCACATGGTCAGGTTATTAAGTGAATGGTAAATATTTCCTGTTCTTTGCAGATGTTGGCACAGTTCAAGGTCTGAATCTTTGTGATTTACAGCTTCCTGTGCTGTTTGCAGTTGGCATGTGAGCAACTGACTGTTACTGTGGGTTTGCAGTGAAAATGTTTCCTTTGGAGTGAATCAGTAAAGGTTTACTAAAATGTTTAGAAACCTTGGTTGAAAATTCTAGTTGTTCACCGTGGACATAAAACATACTGTATTTCTAATCATAAAATTAGGATTTTAAAGTTAAGATTGACTGCCAAGAGTATGAATATAACAAAGCTCATCCAGTATTCAGAAACAAGAATTTTGGCAGCGTGATGAAGTAAATCCATACATATCTGCATAGAAAAATCTTTATGAATAAGTAAGTGGCTTTCTGACTTCCATATCCCACTCTTATCCTCTGAAACCCAGGTCTCATTTGCATATCTATACTGAATGGAAGAGGCTTTGAATCTTTTCTCCCCTGGTCCATCGAAATCTCCCTGTCCCTCATTTCTCAAGCAACAGCCTACTTGTGACTCAATTTCAGTTAGAGTACATGTTAACTTGACTCACTTCTCTTCAGCTTACTCTCTGCCACCCAGTCCTGAATGGAGTTGTTTTCCACATGCTTCTCTCATCCCTGGAGAGTCAGTTCACTCAGCTGCTCTGGTCTAGTCCCCTACCTTCTTCACAGCTTCCAGTTATAAGAATAGCTCCCTTCTTTACTAATGAGTGGGTGTGTTTGCTTCTCTGACCATAAAACCTGTCTGCATTCCCTGGCTAAGTCACTGGAACTTACCTCTTCTTAACTCATCCTTTCCCTTCTCTCCTTGGACCATTTATTTAAGTGCTCACCTCTCTGTTCCTGCTGTCCATCATGCTTATGCTATCAGTCCAAGGATTGATGTCCACTACTCTCTTTCCTTCCAGCTGCCCATCTCTGTTGAAAATACTAGAACTTCCCATATTTCTTTATTACATTAATATATAGTTACATTTTTTATAACAGCCTACACATTTATATTTTCTCCTACATATTTGACCCTTTGAAATCTACCAGATTATTAGGCCTCTTTATTTTTCTCTAGTACTATCTCCCATAGTTCCTCCATCAACCATGGAAAAGTGAGATGAACATGAGAATAAAAGGCGGCTGCTTTAGAATGAGTACTAAGCAGTGAGAAAAAAGGGGTTGATCAGGTCTTTATTGGCCCTTTTCATTTTCAGCTGAATATTACTTGACATATAGAAGTAAATAAATTGCAAAATAAACTTAAGAAAAAATATTAGAGTGCTTTTAGGAAAGGTTACCACTCTCAAATAAGAAATCTTAAGGGTCATGCTGGTGGCACAAGGGGTTAAGCATGGCACTATGAAACATCCACAGCCACTGCAGCATGAGTTGGATCCCCAGCCAGGGAGGGGACCCACATGGCATAGCAGACCTCTCCTGCCTCGCCTACTGCTCCCCTCAGCAGTATATTTCAGTCCATCTGCCTGTTCTGCTCCCCACTGTCTCTGGTGAATCCTTTCACTCCCCACACCTCTGGCCTGCACCCTAGTTTCTGGATGTTTAAATAAATCTTTAAAAAAATAAAAATTCTTAAGCTGATTTTTAAGATGATCATTGATGTAGGTAATTTAGGCTTATACAGTTCTTGATTATTAGACCATCAGTTAGAGTGAGTGGCATAAAATAATAATGTGACTTTAGAATGTATATCTTACTTATTTTTAAGTATATGCTTACATAAAATGTTTCATAAATAATTTCACTTTTCACAAGAAATTGGTTCAATAATGAAGGGATATTATTAAAATCTAACTCAGGCAGAACTGACTGGTTATCTTATTTCCCTTTCCTGCAATTCTGGAATTACCCACCAACCTGCCTCCCCACCCCCAACTCACAAAGTAATAAAAATTGACCTTGTGACAGATACTTGCTAAACTTTTCTTGAACAGAAAGTCAGGCAGTTGCCCTGGTTTTGAAGGATTCCCCTACCAACTGAAGACAAAGTAAAATAAAATTGATGGATTGGATTTATCCTCATGGTAAATAATTCTGAGAGCTGGATTTGGGATAAATTAGGCAACTTCCCATTACTTAGCTTCCAATTTAAGATCTGACTTTTAAAGAGAAAAAGAAAATGTATAGTGTAGATAAAGATAGGTTAAATTCCAGAGAACTTCACTGTTCATTGAGAAAACAGTAAGATTGTGGAATCAACATTTCATACATGAAAACTAGCAAGGAAGACAAAAATACATAGCACATTTAAAAAGTTCCCAACTTAAAGATTCATACTGAGCCATTTATTCGAATACCTATTGAAGTATATTAAAGTCTCTTCTAATCCTCTGCTGCTTTCTTTCTGGCTCTTAGTTCCTACTGCGAAATGCACCTGAGTACACACTGCTTACCCTGCAGGTGTCTTTAAATAACCTGCCTTCCCAAAACACTTTCTCTGACTGCCTCTCCTATTTCTTGTGCCGACATCAAGAAATCCTTTCTCCTACTTAAGGCCCCTACGTCACTATGTCCTGTGGATAAGGGGTGGAGCCTGGGGTCTGGGAAGAAATCCCTGCTGGGCCCAGGGAAAACTCTTCTCCAAGACCTCCTGAGACCGACTGCAATAGAAAATAGAATCACTCTCATTAAAGGCCCGGCACTGTGCTTGACGCTTTATGTGTTGTCTCATTTAGTGCTCACAGTAACCCTTTTGGGAAGGCCTACTTTTCCTTCTTATAAATGAGAAAACTGAAGCTCTGAGGTGTTAAGTAATTTGTTAGAGTAAACACAGTAAGGGCATTACTGACCGGGAGGCAAGCCAAGGGCTTCTCTCAGTCGCGCCAGGATGCTGCCTTCAGAACAGCTCAGTTGAGCTGGAAGCAGACTTTTGGACTGGAATCTGGCCCAGAGTGAAATCCACTAATACCCAGAAAATGAAACAAATGCTGCTTGTTAAGGGCGGAAGGATATACAAATTTATATTGATAACCTTATTAATGATTATGTCTCTTATCGTTATAATTTTTAATACAAGTTAGAAAAACAGCCAGAACATCTCTCCTCATAACTTGGACTGTTTCTAAGAAAAATAGTATCAGTAATGGTGAGTAAGCTACCATTTGTATAGTGAGCCTTTTACTGGGTTCAGATGATGTTCCATGTGTGGGGTTCTTGGGTTCGTTTAAGAAAGAATTGATCAGATGTTCCAATTCTCCAGCATATGGTAAGTTTATTAAGGAAAAGAGAAGAGGAAAAAGAAACGCCTGCATAGACACAGGTGGACAGTCTTAAAAGACAAGAGAGCTGCATTTCATCAGAGCATGGGGTGTTCTCTTTACAGTGTTCTTGGATGGAATTACTGTGGAATTATCGCTTGGGGTCAGCTTGGGTTGGTCTTCCATGATTGATCATCTTTTCTGCCCCACCTCTGACTGATAATCTTTTCTGACCCCGCCTCAGATTCCTGGAAACTTCCATAGCCAAATTTAAAGATTTATTAGTTGTCCTATATATATACTACCTTAAGTTCACCACGAAGGTCCAATTCTGTCCTTCACCATACAGTTGACAGCTGTTACCCAATAAATCCACCTTCCTTCCCCCATTCCCTTCTGGTAACCACCAGTTAGTGTTATGGACTAAAGGTTTTGTTGTTGTTTTTAGTTCATTCGTTTGCTTGGTTTTGCTATATACCATGTGTGAGTAAAATCATTCACTAGTTTAAAAAAAATTACTACCTTTCCACTTTGTATTATAATACCCATATTGATTGATCAGACATATTTTGATGAAGGGTCACAGTATAAATGCCTTTTAAGGTCATAAAAAGAAACAGTGGAGCGTTATCTCTGAAGAGTTTGCAAATACTTGGAATGGAGATTTTGTCTTTTGTCTGGAAGCATGGGGTCTTTTAGGACTTTGCTACTAAATAAGCATGTCTATGGACCAACACCAGGAAAATCACCTGGAGCTCATTAGCAATGCAGACTCTTCCACCCTCCCCGCAGAGCTATAAAGCAGAAGCTGCATTTCATTAAAATCCCTGGTGTCCTTCCTACTTGTAGCTTCAGAAACCCACATCAGAAGGTCACTTGGTGTCAGTTCTAGTTTTGTTATCCTGTCAACCAATGTAATCTTCTTCCACAGATTACTGGAAGAATTGGTTCGTAAGGAGAAGGAACTACAAGCACTCCTTCATCAAGCGATTGAGGAAAAAGACCAAGAAATTAAACACCTGAAGCTTAAGTCCCAACCAATAGGTGAATAGCAGAAAATGTTGCTTAACCAGTTATATTTTTTAACCAGGCTACTCAGAAATGGGGAAAGCTGATGGCAGTTTTATTTCATCACTTAATCAGCATATGTCACTTGTACCACAATGGCAATAGAGATTGTTTTTTAAAAATATCCAATTCTTAACTGTAGCAAAGTGCAGTAAAGATGAGATGATTTGTTCATCTTTTTCTAAGGTATATTTTTGAGGTAAATAAAACTTTCTGGTATTTTGTCTTTATTTCCTTTTTAAGATTACTAGAACAAAATAATACTGTTTTTTTTTTCATTTTGCATTTGTATTGTTTATTCTAGTTTTTTCTCTTATAACTTGACAGTGCCTAAAGAGTAAAGAGAGTAATAAAAAATTTTAGATGGATACACCAAAAATTAATACAATGTTATGTCAATTAGAGCTCAGCTTTTTAAGGCAGAGATCAGAACTTTATTGAAGTCTATTCTGTTAGAAGTTGAGGGTGAAGATAATCTGTAGAAATTTTTATTTTGCCAGTTTAGAGGAAAATATAATTCAGTTTTTTGTTCACACATATGGCTTTTCCATATTACCAGTAGTGAGAAAATTATAATTATACAGTTTTATGCTAGTTATGCTCGTCTTTGCATGTACAATTTTTGTGCACAAAGTATTCTAAGAAACTATAAAATTATCTAAAGTGTGAAATGGTAATACCATCTTATTATTTCTTGACTCTCCATTTACTAGTTTGTTAGTCTTTAAGTGTTATTTATAGTGTTACTTATACTGCCATTCTCAATTGTTTCTATTTTTTTTTATAAACTATTTTAATGTATCAGTATATTTCTTTTGACTGGAAGAGTCTCAGATAACGTTATCTGTGTTAAATGCAGCTAAGCATGTCACCACTCCAATTCTGTCATAGATATTCCTGGATTGTCTGTAAGTCACTTAAATTCTTCTGGCACAAATACTGAAGATTCTGAACTTACTGACTGGTTGAGAGAAAATGGAGCTGATGAAGACACTATAAGTCGGGTAAAAATAACTAATATTGAGTGCCTACTCTGTGCTAAGCATACTGGAAAACAATACTGTCCTAGCCCTTCTCTCCTGAGTTTTACAGACTAGGGTAAGATAACAATCAAATCATTCCACAGGTAAAAGTCTAATTACACACAGATAAATCCTGTGGGGGAGTGGAGAGGTGGGAAAGTTCCTAAGGTAATGAATTGGCTAAGACTTAAAGGAATACATCAGAAGAAAGGAGTTTGTATGTAGTTTGGTGGGTAGGCAGATAAGAAGGGGAAAATCACCTGGTGGGAGTGCAGAGTGTGCAGTGGCAATGAAGCAGCCAAAAATTTTTTGCTATAGAAAGCATCTAAGAATTTTCATGTTTTTGAATAAGAAATAAGGAACAGTGGGGAAAATCAAGGTAAAACTAAAAGATAATCTATTTTTAATTTTCTTTTGTTTGCTTAAAATTTTTCATTTTTATAAAACTATATAACTCTTTAATAATATTTTGAGATGATATAGGACAGCAACTATTTATTGCCACATAATAAAATAGATCTAATTAGTAAATTTATGTCAGATACAAACTATACAACCCATATTACATCTGTAATCTAATTCCTCTGAAGTCCTTATAGATTTTTGTAATCAGTATGATGGCATTATTTTATAAGACTAGATGTATGTATGTATGTATATATAGACATAGAGGTTATGTATTTATTAATTTATAGAAAGGACCGCCTAAAACATTATTACATTGATTTTAATCTTCATATTAAATTCTAAAATAAGACTAAAGTTGTCTTTTCAACTGAATTCATCATTTGTTAAGCCACTAACTAAAATTTAAGATATCCTTAATAATCTGTATTTAATAAGTTACTGCTCCATAAATTTAAATAGCTTTCTTGCCTATGGAAAATAAAGTATACAAACTCAATCAAGTTCTTCAAAATATTTATTCCTCTTATATGTGTAAATCACAGTAATATAATTAATGAGCTACTGAATCATCACCTTTTTTTATCAGATAAAAGTAAACATTCAGTTTTACATTCAGGACTTTGATTTTGTAGTCACTTTACTAGCTACAAAAAAAAAGTTCAAATATTAATTGTAGGTAATTTCTTTCCAAGAACATTTTTTACCCACTTGAGAAATATAAAACTACACAGTACCAAATCTCTTAATACAGATAACTGCCTTAAACTGTAGATGTAATTACAAGTGAATTGTAAAAGTTAAGTGAATCTTACCTATTCATTAGAAAGCCATTCAGAAATTCTGTGTGCTTATAATTTTTTACATTTGGAAGTTATGCATATATTTCCTTATAATTATTTTATAAAGGAAAGACTTTCCTTTAATAATTCCAGAAGTTTGTGTATTATTAATGAGTTTCCTTTTATTTTCAGTTTTAATTATTGCCAAAGTTAACATGATGGACAGTTAGCTTTTTGGAAGGCAAATAAGCCATCTTAATTTTGTGTATACTTTCTCCACAGTTTTTGGCTGAGGATTATTCACTGATGGATGTTCTCTACTATGTTACACGAGATGATTTAAAATGCCTGAGACTAAGGTATCACTTTGTTTACTGCCTATTTGTCATTCATGGACACTGATGAACACTGCCTGAGATCAAGAAGTCTGGGTTTCTGGCTGGGCCCTAACTAGCTCTAAATCTAAGCAGAGCTGTTTGGTTCTTGGTTGCTCTGAGTGCACTGAGTTAGTAGGACCAGGCTAATCCTGGCACAGAACTATGAAGCTATCTGCAGCCACTGCAACATGTTTTTGATCCCCAGCCAGGGAGGTGACCCACAAGCAGCGGACCTCTCCTGTCTCACCTGTGCCCCTTAGCAGTCTACATCAGTCTGTCTGTTCTATTCTCCCCACTCTGTCTCTGGTGAATCCTCTCTCTTGCTCTCTCTCTCTCACACACACACACACTCTCATACACACAAAAGCACCTCTGGCCTGTACCCCAGTTCTTGTATGCATAAATAAATAAATCTTACAAAAATGAAAGCCAACTGGAAGAATGACAGCCTAGGGTCATGCAGATATTCAGATACCACCTTAAATGCTCCAATGTAGTTTAGATTGAGGCACATGTAGAAATATGATGATGAGGTACTGATTTGCCTTCCAAATACTTGGCTTACACTGATGCAGTTTCTTATGATATGTAGTTATTCCATTAGGCCAAACATAAACATGTAAATGACACCCATCCCTATAAAGGCACATTTCAAAAAATACTGAAAATCCAAAATGAGGCTTTGGGACCTGGTAGTTTATGGGAGTGGACAGGAAAGACATGGAGGGTTGATAAGAAAATATATACAAAAAGGCTACATAATGACTGATAAGCATTTGAGTTCCTCAAGGTTCTGATCAAAATAGCAGAGCTTTAAGAAGTCAAGTTTCTATTTCAAGGGCAGTGTTTTCGAAGACGCGTTCTCTTCACCCTGTTCTTGTGTCTTTCAACAGGGGCGGGATGCTCTGTACGCTGTGGAAGGCCATCTCTGACTTTCGAAACAAACAGACTTGACGGCCGCTCATTTGTTTCCAGCTTTCCTTGGCGGTTCTGAAAATAAACACAGAACTGATCTTCTTAGGATAAAGAGAATTAAAGGGAGAGGAGAAGAAGCTGCACTTTAAGTCCAGTATTTGTTTACTGATATTAAAAAAAATAGACAAAATACACTGAAATTTCCTAACTGCTCCTATTTCTATAAGTCATAAGGATGCTCCATAAGGACTGTCAAAATAATCCTAAACATTAGGGTGTTTACGATTATTTTAGCCTAAACATTTTTATGGAAATATTTTTATCCCAGCAGCAATTGTACTTCAGCCAAATGTTTATTTCACAAAATGGATGTGACATTTCACGTGATTGTGCATCACTGGAACAAAACCAAAATGTGACCATAACTTTTTAGGCTTATGTGTGCTTGTAATATGCCCTGGTAATCTGAGTAGACATGCATAATTTCAATTCTTGTATAAAGTTTATGTTTTTTAAGTGTGCAGTATCTGAAAGTAATGGTTTTTATCTACTTATCTGTACTAATTGTAATATTGACTATATTTTGTAACTTAAGTTTCTGGCCCATAGTACATTCATTTGAGTTGTTTATGTACTACTGAACTGTACCAGTTGCACATGCCTGAATCATAGTAATGTTAGCTTGTTCTAAAGCTATCGTTGTGTCATATTTCCCCTAAAAAGTAAAAAGACTCTCAACATACTGCTTTGGTAAATTCTGAAGAATTCTTATTTTGTTTTGACAAACTAGATAAATTGCTGTGTCAGATTCTAGTTGTTTCTTCAGCTATCTCTTTCAGTAGGATCTGTCTTCTAGTCAAGTTATCAAAGCACAACTGATAACCAGGTTGTTCCTCAGGACACCAGGGTAAGAGAGAGGGTGAAGAAAAAGGAGAATGAAAGAAAGCGAGTGTGTTTTCTTAAAGCCCCAAGTTACCATGAATGATTAGTGTGCATCTTAAAAGTCTGCAATTTGCATCCCATAGAGAATACTACATCTTCTAGCATCTTAAGTTTTCCTATTATAGGGAAATATTTTTATTTAAACTTGAATGTTATATTTGATAAACCTGCCCAACTAATAGGATGAAGTCTGAAGCGCCTAGATGGATAAATGAGATAAATAAATTATTAAATATGCAGGACCTATTTATTATGCAGAATAGAAATAAAATAGAGCTGCTTGTATGTCATGACTTGATCCATATAGTAGTCTTTGATAAAACAGGAGCCATCTTTATATGTGATCATCAAAGAACAATCTTTTACATTATATTAGCATATACAAAAAAGTCTCAGCAATATTTTCTCATTTGATACTTGCAACAATACAGCTGTATCTTTTTTTCCCCTTTCATTCCTGAGGACAAATACTTATCTCTAGTATTATGTGGGGAAATTTGAAAGGAGATGTGAACTATGACATTTCATTCATATTGAAACACAAGGTATCTTCTTGACTAAGCCAGTTCTTTCTTCAATTCTATGGTTAATGACTTCTTTTAGATCCTACATAGCATCAAGCTACCCATCTTCAACCAACTCTTTAATGGTACAGACTTTCCTTGAGCTTCTCTGCCTCCCATATCTTTATAGGCAAAATGTTCCTGTGTTCTTCCCTGGTCATAGCACATTCCCAGACAAGCATCATTAAACTTTCTCACAATGTTGAATCTTAGTCACAAAATTAGGCAGGTCCTTAATGGCCCAAAATTCATGAAAAGTTTGTACTTGAAAGTTCTTTGGTATCAATATAGACCAATAATTATTAAACCAGTTTTACATTTTTTTTAATTTTTAAAGATTTTATTTACTTATGCATACAAGAACTAGGGTACAGGCCAGAGGTGTTAAGGGTGAGAAGATTCACCACCAAATACAGAGTTGGGAACAGAACAGGCAGATTGACCAAAGTACACTGCTGAAGGGAGCAACAGGCGAGGCAAGTGAGGTCACCTTTACAATAAAGTGACCGGTTTGACTTTTTAAAAACTACTAATGCCATCACCTCAGAGAATCTGTATTTGTCTGGAGTGGGTCCCAGAGACCCACTTTTAGCAATTGTTAGCTATCCTTCATTCATATCCTTTTAAAAAGTTCTACAACATAGAAGCAATCTAAATGCCAATGATAGGTGAGTGAATCAAGATGTGTGGAGTACTAACCAGCCACAGGGAAAGGTGAAATGCTACCATTTACAGCAAAATGGAGTGAGTTCAGGGGGATCACGTGCAATAAAGCAAGTCAGAATGACAGACAGACAACCGGGAAAAATAAAATCCTTGCAAACACTAGTGAACATTAATAAGCAAGATGATGTTTCTGAGATTAAGAGGCAGAGAGAGGAAGAAGAAAGGGACAATGAGGTGGGGGGTGGGGCGAGGATTGAGGACAAGAGAAATCTTTCCACGTAGAATGAATAGCAGATACAGCGGTTCTAAGGAACATAAAGATCACTTAGAACCAAGTATAGTAATAAAGAAAAAAGTCCAAGACTTGAAATCTCAGCCTAGGCAGCAAGACTGTAAGAGCTGGTATAAGGAAGAGGTGGGGAGATGAGTCCACACATGGCTGGCTTGTGTGACAACTGTCTAAGGGACTGGGACGGTGACAAGGGATGGAGTCTTCACTGAGTGTTTCATGTGAATGTTCTCATTTAGTCCCACAACACCCTATGGAATAGATTCTAAATCCCTATCTTTCACATGTGGAAAGAGAAGCTAAGTTCAGTCATCTTGACTGGGTGCTATAAAAATAAAGCTACAGATGATTTCACACTCAAGTCTCACCTCCTTATCCAAGTGACACATGGAGAACCCCTTCCCATTGAGGTGGTAGTAAGATTCATTGCTCATTTAGTGTAACAAGAGTACTCACATTGGCCTGGAGTAAAACTTACATACCGTTTGATTTTGGGCAAATTCACCATTTCAAATCTTTCCTGTCTGAGATGATGGCAATGGCATACCTTCATGGGAGGACTGCTGTAGGATTTCAATGAAAAAAATGCAGTTGAGGTGCTTAGTGCATACTTAGCAGATAATAAGCATTGAGTTGCTCTATGTAATTGTTAACTATCTTTCATTCACGTTATTTGTTAAATCATTACGAGTTCATGAACAAGACACAGTTCTTGCACCAATAAGTTCAGTGTCAGAGGTAGGATCAAAATAAAGCAGAAACAACAGAAATGTATATTGTGTGTGCTATATTTATTCTTACTGCCAGCAGGGGTCGAGAAAAGTTTTCCAGAGAAGTGATGTTCTAGTTTAGTCTGGAAAATAATTGTAACTGAACAGTTCTACAGGAGTGGTGGAGACAGTCTTTTAACAGCAATGAAACAATAATCTGGGAAAAGCAGATTCAGTGTCTCCTTTTAGCCACATTTTGATCATTTCTCTAAATTCTGACATTGCATTTTTGCTTTAATAACTCCCTAGGGCACCATAAAATACATTGGCAATAAGTAATTATGATTAACCCACTGGCACACCTGTATGCAAGCCACTGTAGCAGCAGGAAAGATAAACACCATGCCCGTCAAGTTCAGAATGCAGATAACACATGTCATTGAGAGCATCTGCAATTTGTAAACAAAATAATTGATGGCTCAGACTTCATGAACATCCTATGCAGAAACAGAAGACAAAGGCCCTGCCACCATGTATCTAAATCAGATGGACGAGAAGATTTAGAATAATTAAAGTATACCTCGTCTGCATTAAGGCTGGACGAACAGGTAGCCTGGAAACCTCTCAAGAAGTTTGGAGGAGGCTTGTGAAAGCCAGTCAGCTTGAACAGAAGATGAACCTCAGCCCAAGCCTTGGAGAGAAGGAATTTTTAAATAAGTCAGGACCAGGGAAGACACTCCAGGCAGAGAGCTCCAAGAGCAATGGAAGAAAGCTGAGCTTTGGAAGGCATTCACAAGAGAGCAGACACATTTATATAGAGCACACACTGTAGCTCGTAATTGGCGGCAAATACAGAATATAGAGATGAGAAGTGGAAAATGGGGTAGGAGAGACCTCAGGGTAAGTTGGGAGGGGGTGGCCAGGAGGTAAAGTGAAACTAGTATTTAGTTATGTAGAAATGAGGGAATCTTAAAGGTTTTTGAGCAAGAGCAGGGTGTATATAAAGTGGTATATGAGGAGTTCGACCTAGTGAAGTTGTGTTGGTAAGTTAGAGGGAACAGAAACTGGACAGAACTGTTCAGAGACTATTTCAGATGTGAATGGGCGTCTAGTTGGAGTTAGAGCAATAGGAATTGAGAGAGTAGAATTAATGAATCAATGAAGTCTGTAAACTGATTTGAGCAATGATAAGGGAAAGGATAGATGCTGAGCCTCTGTGAATAAGGGAAGTAGGCAAACAGGCAAGTTTTGGAGGGGGAGCTGTTTGGGACTTGTCAAGCTAATGACAGAGAATCATGATAGAAATGTGCCAAGAGCACTGAATACATACTGGTAGAGGAAGTCAGCACTCTGGTCAGGGGAATATATTCTGTATTAGGAGGCATCTGGATTGACAGAATAGTAAATGAGGACGGTGAAGAACAGAATAGATTTAGAAAAGTTATAGCCCAACATTTTGGGAGGAGAAAGTTTTAGGGAGTAGGAAGAATTTAAGACAGAAAAGTAGATTAAATAACCACTAAGAATGAAAAAAACCAAGCCAGTGGGGGTAAACCAAGAGGAAGACTTATTCAAGTATTGCAGAGAATCTAGGGGAACCATGGACTAAAAAATAATAACAGGTTATCTGATTTCACAACTTGGAAAGTGTTTTATAAACAGGAAGATTCCAAATGAGTAAAAAATGTAAGGCCAAAAGGGCATTTGAGTCCACACCTTTTTTTAAACTTTGAACAAACTGTATGGAGATAGATTTGGGAGGATAGAAATACTCAAAGTGAGGAGATCAGAATGTTTTGGGATGATGAGAGGTATTTGGAGAGTATGGTGAGTTAAGAATGAAGTTGCAAAAGAATCAAGGGGGTTGGGAGGTGTTAGGAGTTCCAACTCCCCTGGGAAGGGGATCCACGATGATTCTGAGAGATTTTGAGATGGATGTGGGAGCTCAAGACAGATGGCCTTCGTGTTCTAAGTAAAGTACACACAAAGTACGGGATGGTGTGTGACATTTAACAGATGTCATCCATTCCCGCATATTCATGAAACAGCCCACCCTGCTACAGACACCACATTAACTCTGGAATGAATAGTGGAAGTGCAGGATTTCACTGTGTTTCTTATTGCTCTTATTTTTGTGTAAATTTATGACAGATTGAACTGAAACAGAAGTTAGTAAGAGAATAGGAGAGGGAATAAGCACATTGTTCCTCTCCCCCTAATAAGTGTCCCTCCCCAAAAAACCCACATAAAAAATATAGACACTAATAAATCTTGAGTTTTTTATGGGGGTGGTTAAAGGAAAAAAAAATTAAGTTTACTTTAAATAGGTAGTAAATCAAAAGGTGAAAACTGTTTACAAATTTCCTCCTGAGTCTCTAACTTCTTAAATTCAGCTAAGAGAGTCTTTTTTTCCCCTTTATTTATATATATTTGATATCAATTGTGGTCCCCATTTCCCACCACCATTCACCAGTGCACCATCACCTCAGTCCCTTGTGCTCTTTCTGCCCTCGTCGCATTCCCTCCCCCTACAACAAAGCGTTTCTGATTTGTCCTTGTCTTTTTGTTTTGTGTTGTGTTTTTTTGTTGTTGTTTTCACTGTTATTATTCTTTCCCTTGGACCCTTATTTGGTTCTCTTATATTCCTCCTAGGACTGAAACTATCCAGTATTTTTTTTTTTTTGTCTTCTGACTTCTTTCCACTGAGCATAATCCCGTCTCAGCTAAGAGTCTTTCTGATATTCCTATGAAAGTTTTAAGAGCTGAAACTTAATGTTGTTTGTGTGTGTGTCTCTGTGTGTGATCTCCAAGGTGAGATCTAAAACAACCTCCACCAACCATGTGCTTTTTTTATTAAGAGGAATGCTGATAAAATAATTTGAATGAAATATAGGAAGATAACATTGCTAAGCAATCAGTTTGCCTAATTCGTTATAGAAATGACACTAAGGAGGGGACCTCCCTGCTGGCTCAAAATGCTAAGCTGCAGCACTATGAAGCTATCTACAACCACTGCAGCACAAAGTTCAATCCCCAGTCAGGGATTTGACCCACATGGCCTCTCCTGTCTCTGCAGCTGCTCCCCTCAGCAGTGTATTTCAGTCAGTCTGCCTGTTCTGCTCCCCACTCTTGTCTGTGGAGAATCCTCTCAGCACCCCCTCACCTCTGGCTTATACCCCAGTTTTTGTATGCATAAATAATCTTTTAAAAAATAAATAACATTAAGGAGAAAATCCCAAACAACAAACCATAAAAATGTCCCTCAGACAAAACCTCTACACAGTCACTTAGAGAATTAGTAAGCCAAACAGAAACAACCCAATCAGCTCAGCATGGCAGGTTTTTCATGCAACAATGGTGACGATTATAATAGTAAGATTCTGCTGAAGTCCTTGGGAGGGTGTTTAACTGTCGGGAGCTTGCTAGGTACGTGGGAGTGCCTTTCTGTGTAACTAGAACTGTTTGTTGCTCCATTTGGTTCCTTTTGTTACCATTTATGTACGCCTCATTTTTTTCTCAGCATTTTTGTTGCTTAACCTTTATTTGCCTGTTAGAGCAAAAATCGGTTTCTTCTCAGCTAATAATATTGTTAAATACTATATATATACACACATATACACATAATACATATATACATAACACACACACACACACATAGTGTTGCTTATTGCTTTTTTCATGGTCTTCCCAAGCAAGCCAGAAGTCACAAGACAGTTACTAATCGGGAACCAAGAGTAGGAAAGGCGACGACAATGGGCATGAGTTTCACTATGTTGCGTGTTCCGGGGCTCATCAGACACAAAGGCCCAACGTAAAGACAGGTCAAAAGCCGTGACGTGTGCCAGAAAACGCAGATGGAGACCGGAACTCAGCGTGGATCCAGCCCGTGTACTTCGGCTGTCCACGTGGCACCATCTCTTTTGCGGCTGTCACCGGTGAACTCCAGCCCCAGCGAAGTCAAAACCGACCTGGCTGCTTCAGAGTTCAGGTCGGAATAGAGCGTCCCGCGTCTCACCTGGATCGTTGGAACATCCCACCCCAGGCCCTAGCGCCACCGGGCATCGCGACCCACGTCCAGACCTCGAAGAGTGGGCAGCGGTGGCCCGAAGCTCAGGGCCCAGGCGCCGTGCTTGGCCGGCTCCTCTCGCGGCCGAGACCCAGCAGCCTGTCGCCGCGACTGCCACACCGCACCTGCCCGCGAGGGGGCGCGCCCGCGCACGGAGCCCCGCGGCTCCCGGCTCGCCCGCGCCCGCTCTCCTCCCTCTTGCCCCTCCCTTCTCCCTCCGCCCTCCACTGACGGCGCTCACCTGTCTGGTCGCGGGGCCCGGAGGCTGGGGGCCGGCGGGAGCTAAGCCGAGGAAGAGGGCGGAGCGGCTCTCCGGGCGCGTCATCGGAGCACCATGGCGGAGCTGGGAGCTGGCGGCGACAGCCACAGGGGCGGCGACGGTGCGGCGGAGAGTGAAACAGGTGACTTCACCTCGAGGTCCGGCGGGCTTCGGCGGGAGCCGACGGGGTGGGGGTTGCGAGCGGAGTGGGTGGGCTCGCGCCGGGCCCCAGCGGTCCCCTCCTTGGCCCGCGCGGCGGTGGCCCGGCACCCCTGGCGGGCACCCCGCGCCTCCGGGCTGGCAGCGCCTTTGCCCTTCGCCCTCCAGCTCGGCCTGGTTTCCAGCGCGCAGTCCCAGTTCCGGGCGCCCCTTTTGCCCTCCACCTCGATTCTCCCACAACAGGTGGAAACACGCCAGGGAGCGCGGGCAGGAGTAGGAAATGGAGAAACACTGGCCGCTCCCCTCCCACCTGCCCGCCTGCGCTGATTCAGTTGAATCGGGAATCGTACCCCCTCCCCAGACTTTACTGCCGTCCAGAAAACCCTCGGGCAGGTGCTACCGGCAGGATTAACTGTTTCTGGGCACCCCCTCCCGCCTGCCGGTGTTGTACCGGTGCCCCGGTGGCCCCTTGTCGGTGGCGCAGACGGGTGCTTGGGCTCGAGAGTCACGCGGTGAGGGGTGCCAGCTCGGCTCCCCGTTTTCCCAGTAATTACTTGCTCCGGAGCTAAGTGTGGTCGCGAGCGCTGCACTGGCTGCGGAACACTCGGGGTCTGCGCGTGCGGGCCTGAGGGGCTCAGTCTTTTTACTAGAAAGGGATCTCAGGCTTCTTGTTTTCAGTCGATGCACCAATCCGATATAGAAACGTTGACTTAGCTCGTCAGGCCTGTATGTTGAGGACTTCCTTACTCCCTCATCCCCCTTCCACTTTACAGACACATCCAGGACTGGGGCACCCATCGCCAAAGCAGGCAGCAATCCCCCCTTCCCCGCCAAATCCCCATTTTATATCAAGGCAATATCCGCTCTCCCACCCCTTGATAGTTTGTTGTTGTTGTTTTTTGAGAGATTGTCTTGCAAAACCACCCCTCCTAGCCTCCTCTTTCTATTTTTAGTTTGTGAAGTCTTTCTGGTACCTTCCTACACTTGGGGTGGGGGTGGTGAGCTGTTATTTATTTGAAAAAGAAAGTCTAATTGCAGAGTACCCAATTGCAGTCTGTTTTCTGCTGACATACACATATAATCAGAAACAATTGTTTCCTAAATGTAAGAATCACAATCACCTCAAAAACAAAAGAAAACAAAAAAGGTATTCATTTAGGTGGTGTGCTTATTTTAATGTGAAAGGTCCAGAAAAGCAGTAACAGTATTTGCAAATTATGTATCTGCTCTGCTTGGTAGCGTTTGGGTACCTAAAATCTAAGGACTTAATCCCTTTAGCCAAAATACCTGAGGTTAAGTCCTCTGAGGTATCTTAAACTTGCTTACTTTGAAGTCACATTACTTCCTGTGGCGTGGTTTCCTTTGTCTTAATGAAAGATTGGTCATCATTATTTTGGTTTGGGGTGGGGAAGAGATGGTGAGAGGAGATGCCTTTGTGATAGCTTTGGAAACTTGATGAACTGGGTGCCAGGATTGGGGTCCCCCAAATGAGGGCAGCAGGAGGGCCGTATCCTCAGTTGTGAATGTAAATCGTTTGGTGCCCAATCCACACAGAGTAATTGCTTCTCAAGCAGAATTGTTCAGTGCGTTAATACACACCAATTTATGATCAAGAAAACACTTTCTAGAATCTGCACACGAGATTCAGATACCTGAACTACAAACCAGCCTAGGCAGTGCCTGAGCATGTTAGCTAAAGAGCTGGTCATGCAGCTAACTCAACACAGGAGCCAGCCGGTGACATATTTTCTTGTATGAAGAGGGGAATTTAGTTGGCTGCCAGCACTTTCATAGAAAACAATTCTTACACTCCTTTGCCTAGAAACTTCCACTTTCAAGGGGTAAATTTTATATATGATCTTTTGAATAACTGTACTTTATCACTTAGCCAAAACTTAATTCTGGCTGGCATCTTTTTCCTAGTTTTCTAGCCCTGAACCACTACTAATGTTCTTAGTGCTTACCAACACCTGTATTGAACAGGTGCCCAAAAGAGGTGACTATTGATTTTTTTAAATCTAGGTAACAATAGTTTCAACAAATAGTGAGGATTGTTTGAATTTCACAAGAGGTGAAAATTACCATCTCAAGTGGCAGTGTTTATTGAGGGATTCATTTTATTCCTTTTTAAAATTTGGTTAAGAGGTAGAGTTCATTCTTAAATGTCTTTCAGTTTTTGTGTCCCTGTGTGAGGACTGTGGTCTAATTTTAGGGCGATTTAGATTAGAATCTCAGGTGATTGTAACAGTTGTAATGTGTTCATAATTATATACATGTGTTATGTGTATATCAAAGAGGAACCGGTGTTGTACTGCATATAAAACAAGAAGTTTGTTAAGAATACTGAAGCCTGACCCCAGCAGTAATGTCCTAAAATTGGAATGTTAGAGAGAACATTAGCATGGCCTCTCTGGGAGGCAGACATGCAGATTCGTGAAGTGTTTGTATTTAAATATATGCATATATATGTTGGAAGGTACTCTATAAATCCAGCTTTTTAAAATCATCCATCAGCATCTATTTCTCATCAGTGAACAGATAGTGAAGTCCCATTCTTGGTAGTGAGAGTTTTGTTGTTTTTTTCCCCTTAACTATGAACAGTTCTTTCCTTATGTTTTTCAGAACCCAAAGGTAAACAAGACTAGGGGGGGAAAATTGACATGGAAACGAGTTTTCTATTTCACCACTAGAGGACATCAAGTCCTTTTCAGGCCCTTATTTTGAGGCATCACAGTGATAGTCACAAAACTGTCTCTGCCCAAGCTTCATATACTTAATTTGATGCTCCTGTTCAAAAGCTGTGGCAGTGAGTGTGAGCAGTCAGGTTACCAATTTGATCACTTATTTTTCAAAAGCTTACTAAATGGAGACCATTATTTAAAGTTGCTTTTGACTTATTGGTGAGACAGCATCAACAGGGAATAAGTCAGTACCCATAATCTGAATTCTGATGCTGTTCCTTTGGGGGAGATGACTGAGAGCCTGCAGTTGGACTTGTTCTCTCCTTAGCAGTCTGTGTGGTGAAGAACATGAACTTTGTGATCTTGGTTGTGACAGATCACTGCATTTTACCAAATTAAAATGTGATCTACAGAGATATCTAAATGAAAAATTGTAAGATAGGGACCAGACTACAGTTTCATACTGGACTCAGTCCCTTTGAAATTCAGGTTGTAAAGCTACTAATGCTTCACTGGGGCAGCTAGCTAACCTTTCCCCCTTTGTGTTGTGGGTTAGGGTTAGGGTTAGGGTTGGGTTGGCTAGCACTTACTTTATGTCTTGTGGATGGGAGGAAGTATTATTATTAGACTAGAGAGTTGGCTCAGGAGCATGCATTTATTTAACATCACTAGTTAGGCATGCGTGAAATACTCATTTATATTGGCATGTTCGCTACAAAAATTCTAACACCCTGCCTCTTAGTGTGTGGAATATAATCATTTGTAAGGGTTTTTTTTTTTTTTATCCTTAAATCTCATTATATTGATGTAAGATTTAAAACTATTAAGGCTTGGAATAATTCAACCCAGAAATGCGCACCTTCTATATATTAAGCATTATGGTGGCTGGAATGTTGATGAAGACATGATGATCTAGCAAGGAAAACAAAACCCCAGAATAATTGCAGATTACGAGGAGCTTGGTGAAGAACGAGTTAACTTCTGGCTGTGGCCATTAGGGAGTACTGCTGGCTATAGGAATTAAACTTTATTATTATATTTTTTTAAGATTTATTTATGCATACAAAACTGGGGTACAGGCCAGAGGTGTGGGAGGTGAGAGGATTCACCAGAGACAGAGCGGGGAGCAGAACAGGCAGACTGACTGAAACACACTGCTGAGGGGAGCAGTAGGTGAGGCAGGAGAGGTCTCCTGCGCCACATGGGTTTCCTCCCTGACTGGGGATCCAGCTCCTGCTGCATTGGCTGGGGATGCTTCATAGTGCAGTGTTTAACTCCCTTGCACCTCCAGAGAGGCCCAGGAATTAAACTTTAAAAAATAGGTATTATGTCAAGTTGGATGGAGGAAAGGTAGGAAGAAGTTCAGATACGGAAAAGAACAAATTTTCGATCATATTAACTCATGTGAGACTGAACTTGAAAGAATCGTAGAGCATCAGTTAGGGATGGTACATTAAGGCCAAGCTGTGGACTGGTTAAATGTCAAGCTAAGAGTGAACTATAGTGTTTTGTGGGCAGGAGGGGACTGTTGCTAATTTTTTTTTTAACTTTTCACTTTTTTTTAAGATTTTTTATTTATGCATACAAGAATTGGGGTATAGGGCAGAAGTGTGGGGGTTGGGGGTGAGGGGATTCACCAGAGACAGAGTGGGGAGCAGACCAGGCAGACTGACTAAGTACACTGCTGGGAGGAGCAGCGGGCAAGGCAGGAGAGGTCTGCTGTGCCAGGTGGGTCACCTCCCTGGCCGGGGGTCAGCACTCTGTGCTGTGGCTGTGAATGCTTCATAGGGCAGTGCTTAATCCCTTGTGCTGCCAGGGAGGCCCCTGTTGCTGATTCTTGAGAATAATACACCTTAATTAAACATAATAAAATAACTCTGTGTCTGTGATCCTTGGTAGCCTATTTGCAGGAGTAGTAGAAGAGCTCAGCTGTGCCTTTAGCAGATGCATGCTACCGCTCCCCATCTAGGGAAGTCGTTCTCTTCGACTGATTTTTGCTGATTCAGGAAGGGCTGCTGCAGGTGCTGAGAGTGCATGAGGACAACTGTATAACCTTCAGATCAGCCAATCTCCAGAGGTCAATGAAGGAGTAGGTATTCTGCCCTTCTGGTCTTCATCTTAGCATGGTAGTGTAGGCTATAGGATGGATTTAAGAAGGGAGAGGTCAGTGGCTTAGAGGCCATCTTCTAGGTTCCTACAGAAATTTAGAAAGGCATTAGGTTTCCTGTGGCATGCTGGTGCAGTTGGCATGAGGATAATGAGTTTGAGTTCTACAGAGCATATTTCTTTTTTTTTTTTAAGGATTTATTTATTTATGCATACAAGCACTGGGGTACAGGCCAGAGGTGTGGGGTGGGGGGGTGAGAGGATTCACCACAGAGAGCGGAGAGCAGAACAGGCAGATCAACGGAAGTACACTGCTGAGGGGAGCAGCGGGTACAGCAGGAGAGGTCTGCTGCACCATGTGGGTCCCCACCCTGGCCGGCGGCAGGGATCGAACTTGTGCTGCAGTGGCTGCGGTTTGCTTCATAGTGCGTTGCTTAACCCACTGCGCCACCAGGGAGGCCCCTACAGAGCATATTTCAAAGGATGCAGGTAAAAAGGTGGCATTAATACTTGACACCAGCTTTGAGGGTGGCATAAAAATATTAAGGAGGATCCGGCTTTTGTGGGAGAAGTAGAAATATATCTGCATTACTCATGGAGTTTTGGGGTACAAGAAAAACATGTAGTACAAGAGAAATATCTAGTGGGCAGCTGGATGTATGGGAGTAATGTAGAAAAATAGAGATGAGGACTCTGGGATTCAATCCCAAAGGGAACAAGCCAGAAAGAGAGAAAACAGCATAAGGGAGCAGTGGCAACCCTGCTGAGTGAGAGACAATGGGGTCATGAACTCAAAGACAAAATAGTAAAATAAAAAGGCATTGGTATGGTTATCCGGTGGTCACTGACCTCCCCAGAAGAGGAATTTAGCTGTTGTGCAGAAGTGGGAGATGTATCAGATTGTGATAGATGGACAGTTGCAAAGATAGCCAAATCAAAGACCCACCTCCACTCCCCAAAAAGTGTGATGGTGAAAGGAAAAAATTACAAATCATTGAACAGGCAGAGAATTTTTTTCCTATTTTTAAAATCATTTTAATTTGCATAAAAAGCTTTACTGGTTTTGCAGTGTACAGTTCATTGTTTGCCTGTGGGTAGTCCCGTAACCACCACTGTGATGCTCCAGAAGAGACCTCACCCCAAAGAAGTCCCTTGTTTGTGGTCAGGCTCTCCTGCTCTTCCCACGCATCAGTTTGCCATTCATCTAGTTTTGCTTTTTCCAGGTTATCATGAAAGTATAATCGTGACTGTATAACCTTTTGTATCTAAATTTTTCCACTTTGCCTAAGCATTTGAAATTCACAGGTGTTGTGTGTATCAACAGATATTGACAAATATGATTTGTCCTTGTAAGAAAATATCACTGATTAATGCAGCTACACACTGAGGGACAGTGGGTTATTTCCACTATTAAGAATCCGTCGTAAACATGCACAGGTTTTCTCACTTATGGATGGGAAAATACCAGGATTGCTGAGTCATGTGATGAGTATGTGCTTATACGTAACTGCCAAAAGTTTCCACATTGGCATCCAATTTTATGTTCCTACAAGCAATGTATATAAGAAATGCTTCCTCCGAATCCATGCCAGCACTGGATGGTGTTTGGTTTTGTTTTTAATTTTCAGTTGTGCCACCTTCACTAATCACCTCAAGAGTGCCTTCCTGGATGCTGATGAATTGAGAAACCTGTGGAGGTCATGTTGCTTCAGAGCCTGCCTGTAATGTGGCGATTAAGTCACTGAGCATAGTCTAAGGTTTATATGCTAAATGTGTGTGAGAATTGGGCTTACTATTTTCTAGGAACCCCCGTTTAAAATTTGTCTAGCTCTTCAGCGGGTGTTTTCTGCTTCTTTAATACCTCAGCTCTTGCAATGCCAAATGATAGTTCAAAACTTAAGTGGTGCTGGATATTTTTTCTTTATTATTCTCAGCATCATTTTTATTTGAGAAAGAATTTGTAAGACTCAGTGACATTCCAAATTTTTATTTGAAGAAACATTTTGGCAACCATTAGTCATTGCATTCAACAGTTCCTTCTCCTTGAAGCTCCTACAAAAGTGGTTAAAAAGGAAAAATTATGAGAAAATGCCTTGGAGAATAAACACATCTACCAGACACAGCAGATTAATGTAGGGATACAAAACTAAGCAGAAAGGAAGCTGAGAGAAATGCATCTGGTATGAGTGAACTAGACTTTGCAAGCACTGTTAATAAAAGTTATGTAAATTTAAGTTTAGAGTATTGAAGTTTGGGTAATCTTAGTATTTTGTCTGTGGCTTTTTCTTTTATATATTTATTATTATTATTTTTTTATGCGATGAAAGCTTCCTTTTTGTTGTTGGTGTTCTGGTAAAAAGACCATCTTTTACCATGCCATAATCGCCCACATTTAAGCCAGTAACCTTCACAGTCTTGAAAGCAGTAACAAAAAAAAAGTTGTCTTCATAAGTTTAAATTACAAGAAAGATTCTAGAAAGGACCCCTTCTTTTTTCCTTAAAGGGCCATTTCTTGGTGTCCATACTCCTCAACCCAAGGTTTGCTTGGTGACAGTATCTGGCATAACAAGTGGCCTAGCAAAATACTTAGCTGCTTGTTAAGTAAGACTAACCCAAGCTTCTGGTTCTCAGAAGCTCCTGACTTGGCTCTTTAGCATGGCAGACACACCAAACAGCCTGGTTGACTGCTTCCTGCATTCCAGCTAGATTGGTTTCTATTCATGCTAGATGTTCTGAATTAGTACAACACCCATAACCACAGCCTTGCTGGGTTCATTAAATATGCCTCACTCCTCAGGCATAAGGTTATGTTGTTGAAATACTGACCTCACGTGCTGAGAGCATCATTGGTTCAGATCATTGTCTCTCAGTCTCAGCAGTGATTTAAATCACCTGAAGACATTTTGAATCCTGATGCCCAGGCCACACTCCAGGCAGTTGCCTGAGAACCTCGGGGTGGGAGCCAGGTGGAGGTATTTTTTTAGAATTCTCCAGGTGGTTCCCATGTGCAGGCAAGGATGAGGACTGGTTTGCATCCATGTCCTACTTTTAGTGCTCTTCTACTTAAACATCTTAGTAGGTTTAGTTCGTGGAGGTGTCAAGTGTACCTTGTTTATAGAAAGCACCTGGAAAATCATAACACAAATAACTTACTCGGTTTATTGTTTATTCTGTCCCAGTAATTATGGAAAGAAATATAGATGTGAATGTGGGTATGAGCACACTTGGGCATTTTTTTGTATACACATGGACGTGTACCTGCTTATGCACTAATGTGTGGGAATTTTTGCTGTGAGACAGAATGTTAGGCAGTTAGCTTTCTGTCTTGTTTTGCTTAGTTGCTACTCTGCTTTCCTCTCCACCTCCCCCTCAGAACAAGGGAAGGTCAGTTTGGAGAAGATAATAAAAACTTATTGTAGAAAATTGTATCTTTCCCAGATATTTTTGTGGTCACCCATGACCTCCAATTGCCAGATCCCTGGCTCTGGAGAGCGACCCTTCTTTGTTCTGTCTTTAAATACTTAGCATAAGAATGACCTCTGTGGGGCCTCCCCTGTGGCGCAGTGGGTTAAGCAACACACTACAAAGCAAACCACAGCCACTGCAGCACGAGTTTGATCCCTGCTGCCGGCCAGGGAGGGGACCCACATGGTGCGGCAGACCTCTCCAGCTGTGCCCGCTGCTCCCCTCAGCAGTGTACTTCTGTTATCTGCCTGTTCTGCTCCCCGCTCTCTGTGGTGAATCCTCTCACCCCCCCCACACCTCTGGCCTGTGCCCCAGTGCTTGTATGCATAAATAAATAAATCTTTAAAAAAAAATAAAAAGAATGACCTCTGTGATGACTTGATTTAATATTCTTCCTTTCCTTATTCTTCCTCCTCTTTAGCTTTTGTTCTACCCAAAGCTCTGCCTGGTCTCTTCACTACTCCTGTTCTCTTCACAGTGTGTTTTTTCTCATTGGTATCACTCATACTTACAATTTTGAATATCAACTCATAGTATTTCTAACCTTACATGTTGGAAGCATGTAAAACTAGAAGTTCTGAGTTGCATTTGTGTACACTTGTGAGACTTTGTGGTGTTATTGCTTGTGATGTGAAGCTTTTTCAGTGAGGACTTATCTTTGGCAGAACTGATTTCCTGTTTTCCTTTCTCTTCCTCGCAGCTGGCATCTGCACAGCCATAAAATCCAGGACCAGATTGGAAAGAGGAATAGAGGATATTAAATGGGATTGATCTCTGAGGAAGGAAATGCCTTAGCTTTTTTTCCTCAAGTTTATAATGAAACTGAACTTGCATGAAGCCATATGGTCATTCACTCAAAATTAAGACCCAATTCCTTAGGGACAACACTAAAATATTACTTTGTGCAGGGACTTTGGGTCTGGCTGCCTGGATTTTGACCTCAGCTCTACAACTCAATACTTGAGACCTTGGACAAGTCATTTGACAATTCTCTTCCTCAGTGTCATCTTCTTTAAAACAGGAATAGTAATAATAGCTTCATAGGATGAGGATGAAATGAGTTCATATATGTGAAGTACTCGGACCAGCATCTGAAATATTAATCTTGAAATATTGTTATAATAATTGTGGTCATGGTTATTCAGGATTGGTACTGCATCACCATGGAAATACAGACCTATCCTGGCATGCTAAATTTGTCCCTTAAGCAAGTTTTTATTTATAATTGTAGAGTGTCCATGAGAGAATCAGAGCAGAATGCTGATTCAGACCTAATTGCAGCCAAGTTATCCCATTGCCACTGACTTGGCCCAGTGGAGGAAGCGTCAAAGCCTATTGTGTGGTGCTTTTCACCTTCACAGTGAAGCACAAGGTGTTCCAGTAGAGCCGCTGGCCTACAAGAGGCTTACATAGTGTTGTAGTTCAGTTACAAGCCCTTCTTGGGTTGTTAATGTTTCATTTTATGGTATCTACAAGTATTTCTGTTACTATTATCATAGTCCATTTGTTGTGTGTTGGGACCTTCCCTAAAGACCCTTTTGTCACTATAATCCTTCCTCTGTTACTGATCTAAAATTTGGTGAGTTTTAGAGATGAGATTAGAGGTATTCTAAGCGTTTTTACCATCCTTCTTAGATTTTATTTCTTTCTACGTAGAATTCCCTAAAAGCTTGAGGACTTAGGTCAGGCAATAATAAGAGCAAATGTATTTATCAGAAAACATACTGGTTGCTTTTTAATATCTACTTTTTGAAAATTTATGGTTCATAGTTTTTAAAGCAATCATTGATGCACTGGGAGTTTTTTTTTTTTTTTTTTTGCTTAGCAATTGCACATTTCAAAAGCTTCTGGGATTGTTATATAATCCTAAATATACTTATCTCATCTGTATAATTTAGCTTAAGGCTTTTGATGTTCTGATGGGCTGCTGACAATTATAGTGGATGAGCTAATCTTTTTCAATGTGGACCTTAAATGAAGGAAAATGACCAAACCTTAAATTTTTTTTTTTTAAGATTTATTTATTTATGCATACAAACACTGGGGTACAGGCCAGAGGTGTGGGGGTGGGGGGGTGAGAGGATTCACCACAGAGAGCGGGGAGCAGAACAGGCAGGTCAACAGAAGTACACTGCTGAGGGGAGCAGCGGGCACAGCAGGAGAGGTCTGCTGCACCATGTGGGTCCCCTCCCTGGCCGGCAGCAGGGATTGAACTCGTGCTGCAGTGGCTGTGGTTTGCTTCACAGTGTGTTGCTTAACCCACTGCGCCACCAGGGAGGCCCCCAAACCTTAAATTTAATACCCACTATGATTATATAATTTACCATTTCTATTGGGCAGTTCCCCTAGGTTGATTTCAGAACTATACCAGAGAATTATATATACTTTTCCTTTTTGTCAGTTTGCAAATAAACCAATAACATATAAAGTTTTCTGCCTTAAACCTACACATGTTATCTTCTCATGAAAAACATGTCTCATCCAGTACCACCCCTACCATATATTTACATACTTTAGTTTCATCTGATTGAGACCATGAGGTTACTTCATGACAAGAGACAAACCACTATATCTGTACTTTCTAAAACCATTTGATGTTTTTTAATTTTCTAAAACCGTTAAATATTATGACAGCTATGCTGCTTAGTTCTTACAATGATAAAAAAGATTTGACAACACCTCGAAGCTGGCCTGTCTTAGAGTTAATGAAAGAACATTAATGAAAATAAAGGGGGGGATTTAATTTTTTAGGATGTTCTGAACCCAATTATGTGAATGTTTTAATAGAACATAGCAACCTTGGACAATGATTTGAGTCAATAATATCCCACTTATTTAGGTGGATTATCATCATTGACACAAAGCCCTTTGCCTTTTGGATGACTTGCTTTCATTTGCAGCGTGTTGATTTTAGTGTGTGAATGAGCGACTTCATCTCCCTGGGGTCACTGACCGCGATGGTTAATTTTCTGTGCCAACTTGGCCAGGCTGCACTGTCCAGTTATTTGGTCAAACATTGGCTGAAATACTGTGGCAGTGAAGCTATCTTGTAGTAAACATTAACACTGTAGTCATTTAGGGCCCTCCCTGGTGGCGCAGTGGGTTAAGCAATGCACTGTGAAGCAAACCGCAGTCACTGCACGAGTTTGATCCCTGCCTCCGGCTTGGGAGGTAACCCACATGGTTCAGGCAGACCTCTCCTGCCTGGCCCGCTGCTCCCCTCAGCAGTGTGTTTCAGTCCATCTGCCTGTTCTGCCCCCTGCTCTGTCTGGTGGATTCTCTCACCTCCCCACACCTCTGGCCTGTACCCCAGTGCTTGTATGCATAAATAAATAAATCTTAAAAAAAAACAAACATTGTAGTCATTTGACTTTAACAAGATTACCTTCTACCATGGAAAAGGACTTATCTAATCAGTTGAGAGTCTTAGGAGTAAAAACTGAGGTTTTCTGGAGAAGAAGGAACTTATTCTGAAGGCTATAACATAAGAGTTCTGCCTGAGTTTCCAGCCAAGTGACCTGACTTCCAGAATTTAAATTTTTTGTCAGCCTTTAAATTGCAGAGGTCATTATTCCTTAAAATCTTTGTGTGTGTGTGCGCGCGCCCATGTATATGTGCGTATATGTATATACACAACTTCTATACTACTTTTTTTTTCTAGAGAAAAAACCAAAATACTATTACTTCTGTTTCTTTGGAGAATCCTGTTTGGTACATGTCACCTTCTGAAAGAAAATCAAGGGTGCTCTCCCAAGTATTATACAAAATATTTTGATTACTTTTTAAGAGGTTAACATTTTTAATATTAAAGTGAAAACAGATGATTTAAAACCTCCAAATTTAAAAAAATACTTAATTGATGTCAGTTTTAACTTCAAGGAAGTTTAGGAGAAAGAATTGGAAAGAGCAGCAAAGTAACAAAAGACAAAATTGGGGGGCTGTCTCAGTACATTCTGAGATGAATGTTGAGCACACTGCTCTTGACCTCAAACTTACTGGCTAAAAGACTTAGGACTGTTACTCTCCTTAAAATGCCAATAAAGTAATAAACAAAAAGTGGAAATCCTTCCACTTGTTCGCCTTTAATTCAGTTATTTTATTCCTGCAGAGCCTTATCTTCTTTTCTCCAGAGGAACTGTCCCTCTTTCCATTGTCCTGTGCCCTAAAACTTTTGTGATGGGCTTACGTTGCTCTCTTCTGAATGTGTTCTGATTGATCAGCCCTTTAAAATCACCTGGCTCAGAGCAGGCGCTCTCAGGCTCATAAGGCTGTCCCTATTGAGTGTGCTGGGTGCCTGCTGAACTACCTGTTGGGACTCCTTGTCTTGTCACTGATGTGTTGTGAGCTCGTGGTTCAAGGGCCGTCCTCCCTTGTATCTGTTAAAGCCCAGGCAGGTCTTCATTTTATATTGTTGTAGTAATAATTTTTATTTTTTCAAGACTCACTTATGCATCCAAGAACTGGAGTACAGGCCAGAGGTACAGGGGATGAGAGGATTCACCAGAGACAGAGTGGGGAACAGAACAGGCAGACTGACTGATGTACACTGCTGAGGAGGGGAGCAGTGGGTGAGACTGGAGAGGTCTGCTGCGCCACGTGGGTCAGCTCCCTGGCTGGGGATCAAACTCTTGCTGCAGTGCCTGCCATAGCTTCGTAGTGCTGAGACTCAACCCCTTGCACCACCAGGGTGGACCTGCAGTTGAACTTTTTTAATATAAGAATAAGAATAATTATAGGAGAAGTATTCATGTCTTTCACTGCCAAATTTATCTTTTTAGCTGTAGCCCATTATTTTGATCTGCTGAGATCATTCTGAACCTGACTAGGCTATCTCTCAGCTTTGTTTTAGCTACAGGGATAAGCCCTGGTCTCACATAAATCCTTAATTAACTACCTTTCCATTGCCCACAGGTCCAGCTTTCACCTGCATTATTGCAGGAACTCACCCCTGAAATAAATCTTCACACTGCTGAAGGAGGCTTGTTAAAACAGCACATACAAGTGACCCTTGTGTTCCTGTCTCTGCCACCTATCCCCACAGCCACCTCTTGAGGTTTTTTTTCTTCACCTGGACACCATAGTTATGTGACTAATTTCTGACTTGAGTCTTACTCTTTCATCCTCTGCCTGTGCCAGACTCACCAGTCTGGAGCATGCATTTTGTCATCATCCTCAGTCACTCCCTTAGCCTTTGTTCGGGGGAAGAACATTGTATGATTTGACTGCTGCCTCCTTTCCAGTGTCATCTCCCTCAGCAGCTCATCTTACATCCTTGACATTGGTCCACCACTTCTAAAGCCAGGCAAGGAATCATTTCTTAGTTATCTTTCCAGTGGTAGTTAAAACTTGAACTAAACACATTAGTGCTCACAGACTAGTGCTGAACTAGGTAACTTTTAGAAATGGGACCTGAGCATAACTTTTCTATTGAACCCAGCAGTTGATTTCTTTACCTCATTTTGAGTCTATGCAGTTGCATTTCTAACATAATAATGGTGTTACTACTAACACCTCCCGTGCTCATTTTAACTTTTATCCAGAATTCCTGTAATAAAGTGTAATCAGTGAGTTTAATGAACAGGAGGGCTGCAGGGCAGTCTTGCACATGGTACTAGGTTAAAGTTTAATGAGGCATTTTATGATATTTGCAACTCAGCTAGTGATAGTTAATCTTTCAGAAAGGGTTTTAAAGAAGGCTTAGGATCCACACCTTATATTCAGATAAATGAATCCTTGGGCTTAAGAGCTGTTTATGGTGCAGCAGATGTGGCAAAATGGGCCCTGCTGACACCACAAGTGGTCACCCTGCAACAAAGATTTATAGAAATGTTACAAACGGCACAACAGGGACACGAACTTCTTGGTTAATGGCACGTCACCACCAGAGTAGTATTTACTGTTTCCCTTACTTGCCCGTTAACAAAAGGTGGTAAAACAAAGATCAAAGCAAACCTGCCTTTTTATTTTCCTTTCAAAGGTCAGTCTGTCTTTATGAAGTATTTCTTTGTCCAGCAGCCTGTTGGAAGCGCCACACAATTCAGCATGATGGCAGAGTGCCGTGCCTTTATTGCCACAGAAGCCATCAGCAAGTGACATGTTCCTAGGACACTGAGGGAGGGCTGTTAGCGTCAAGAAGGAGGCTCGCAAAGAACCGGCTTCTGGTTCCTTATTTCCCAAGGGTTATTTAGTACCACATGTTAAAATGTGAATTTACAGAATTCCTGCTGGAAGCAAATTTCAACTTACTGAGGGAGATGCATTAAATAGTTAAAAGATTACCAAAGTTCAGAACTTTTGAAGACTTAATTATCAATGAATAGAAATGTGGAAAAGTGTTAGCATATGGCCCCATTGAAAAGTAACTTGTATGTATATAGAACTTGTAATTTACCAGTGACCGACCATTCAGTCCAGCAGGAACAATTTCTGCCTTCAACTATCCTCCTTGAGCCATACAAACAGGCCCTTTCCCATTTCAATATTGTTTCTGTCAAATTCACCAGACTTATAGAAAGGGAAATTGGGCCCTCCCTGGTGGCGAGGTGGTTTAAGCAATGCACTATGAAGCAAGCCCCAGTCACTGAAGCACGAGTTCGATCCCTGCCTCCGGCTGGGGAGGTAATCCACATGGCGCAGGCAGATCTCTCCTGCCTGGCCCGCTGCTCCCCTCAGCAGTGTGTTCAGTCCATCTGCCTGTTCTGCTCCCTGCTCTGTCTGGTGGATTCTCTCACCTCCCCGCACCTCTTGCCTGTACCCCAGTGCTTGTATGCATAAATAAATATATCTTTAAAAAAAAAAAGAAAGGGAAATCTAGGTATGCTTCTCACTAGTTGAGCAGATTTTTCTTTAAGAGGATATTCTTGGATCACTCACAACTATAGTATTTTCTAATTTCATGGTCACATAATAAAATCTTAGGATACATAACAACAGAAGGCTGAAAGGTGTGTGTGTGTGCGCGCGTGCATGCGTGTACATGTGTGTACACGCACACACACATACCTCGATGTGGCTTTTGTATGTTTAGGGTTTCATCTAACATTGCAAGGTTAGGTTCATGTCAGCAATATTGACCCACCTCATGAATTGGAGCCAGGCCAGCAGTGCCAGGTAGCCAGGGTAGAAGGACAAACAGACATACATTCTTTGTGTACTAAGGGAGTGGGTTGGGGTAGGGGGTAGGTGGGAGCAACAATTGATTAAAAGACCTATTGGCCTGTTTAATTTTTTTAAAGATTTATTTATTTATGCATACAAGAGCTGGGGTATAGACCAGAGGTGTGGGAGTGAGTGGGTGGGTGGGGGGACGTCTGAGTGATTCATCAGAGATAGTGGGGAACAACAGAACAAATGGATCTACAGAAATACACTAAGGGGAGCAGTAGCCGGTGAGACAGGAGAGGTCTGCTGTGCCATGAGGGTCACCTTCCTGGCCATGGATTGAACTTGTGCTGCAGTGGCTGCAGATAGCTTTGTAGTGCTGAGACTTAACCCCTTCCACCACCAGGGAGGCCCCTGACCCATTTAATTTATAGTGCGTGAGTGGTACCATTTTTCTCTGTAATTGTGAATGTAGTTTATGACTATATTATTTTCTTTGCATAGTTGTAAAGGAAACAGTGTAGTAGTACTACCTTTTTACACTAAGCAGCATCTCATTTTTCTCGTTTGTAAAAAGTGTGTTCATACATTTATTATTGGAACAATTAAAACATTTGCAAAATTGGTTGAGTCTTAGACGTCTACATGTCCCAGCTCCCATGGGAACTGAATTCAGAGTTGTGCCATATCAAATTGAAAACATTTATTTGTGCTGGGAAAGAGTTTCAAGTTAAGAATAATCCTTTTACATTGGGGCTGTTTAAATTCCAGTTCTGGGGCCTCCCCTGGTGGCGCAGTGGGTTAAGCAACGCACTACTAAGCAAATCGCAGCCACTGCAGCAAGAGTTCGATCCCTGCTGCTGGCCAGTGGGGGAACCCACATGGTGTGGCAGACCTCTCCTGCTGTGCCCGCTGCTCCCCTCAGCAGTGTACTTCTGTTGACCTGCCTGTTCTGCTCCCCGCTCTCTGTGGTGAATCCTCTCACCCCCCCACCACACACCTCTGGCCTGTACCCCAGTGCTTGTATGCATAAATAAATAAATCTTTAAAAAATAAATAAATAAATTCCAGTTCTGGCCATCCCCTTTCCACATTTGCTTTTGTTTTGGATCTGAGTGTAGACGTCCCCGTGCCTCTACAGGGGTCAAACCCAGTATTCCTGAAGTACACCTCTGAGGGGAGCAGTGGGGCGAGACAGACGAGGTCTGCTGTGCCATGTGGGTCACCTTCCTGACTGGGGATCAAACTCATGCAACAGTGGCTTCAAATAACTTCATAGTGTTGTGACTTAACCCCTTGCACCACCAGAAAGGCCCACTCCTTATTTTAAAGCTTCCGTGCGGGACATATCCTGACCCAGCACTGGCGAGTTGTCATCAAAGGGATGCAAACAGCGCAAAAATAAATAATCATCATAAAGAAAGGAGCGCTTTTTGGGCCTCCCTGGTGGCGCAGTGGGTTAAGCAACGCACTATGAAGCAAACCACAGCCACTGCAACATGAGTTCTATCCCTGCCGCCAACCAGGGAGGGGACCCACATGGCGCAGCAGACCTCTCCTGCCTTACCCGCTGCTCTCCTCAGCAGTGTATTTCAATTGATCTGCCTGTTCTGTTCCCCACTCTGTCTCTGGTGGATCCTCTCACACCCCACCCACACTTCTGGCCTGTACCACAGTTCTTGTATAGATAAATAAATCTTTTTAAAAACAAAAAAGAAAGGAGCACTTTTTTCTACCTGTGAAGTTGTGTTTTTTTTACCTAATTTTTACTTCATTTAAACCATATAAAGTACATTTGAGATAGACTTAAACCCAGTCTTCAGTGGATACAGGGGGCTTGAAACAAGAATTTTTCTGCTTCCATATCTGACCATCTCCATAGAAGGTGGACAGAATTCTAGGATTCTAAACGATAGACCAAATACCTGTCATAGGAGAAGCACTGAGGAAGAAAGATCTAAAGATTAATTGTAGACCCGCTGCCAACAGTTGACTTGAGCCAGAAATTTTACTTCATGGCCTCAGTTTCCTTGAAGCTAGGTAAAATGGTGCTGATACAGGTGTTTTCTCAGTCCCATTCAGTTCTAGAAATCCATTCTATTTTATTCCAAGTACCTATTACAGAGTTAAACTCTATCTGAAATTTCCTGAATTTCTTCAAACCATAGATCTAAACACATGTTAATTAAATCCCAGGCCTTTGGAGGGAGAGATTTCAGAAGATTAATTTTTTCTGTATGGGTTTGCTAACCATTTAGTGTATCTCCACTGCTGGGCCTGACTATGAGTAGATAAAAAAATATAAGTATACCTTGTTGGAATTGACCTTTGAACTATAAACGGCTTGAAAATAATTACAAACCAAAAGTGGACTAGTTATAACAAATGTTATAAAATATCATAAAGCAGCTGATGTTTAAGTACTTCTTACTGCTGGCACAACACCCATATTTAATCCTTGTCCCTAATCCTTTAAGGTAAATGATGTCATCACCCCAATTTTACCAAGAAAACTGATGCACCAAGAGAGTTCAGGCGAATTGTCTAGAGTTACTCATCCACACGAGGGAATTTAGAAAGGACGTTTTGCTCAGTCTCTGGGCTTCCTGCTTGAATAAATAGGTTTAAGTTTTGCAAAATGAGAGTGTTCAGTGGAAGGAGGAAGGGATTGCCTTTGACTTTAGACGCAGAAAAACAACAAAAAATATTAATTTGGCAGTTAACATTTAAAAGTTATTGTCAATTTCTTTTTTCTACATATAGCATAAATCTTAGGCAACCTAGAAACAGTTTTAATGTGAGAAGGCTTATTTCCGGAGAAAACAATAATCACATGATTGTGTGCTTTAGAGAAAACAGTCCAAAAAAGAACTAAAATTGGGTCAGGTCTTGAGAATTGCCGGGCACTGCTGGTAGTGATTTGCCCAGAACAGGGGGGCTGGAGGGAGCTTTCTGGATGTAATTGAGGCAGTTTTGTCCTCTTTGCTGGGTGGTAGTATCTCATTTCTGTTCTTTTAACTTGACTTGCAGAAAGGGTGATCCCACAGTGATATAATTCATGTTCTGTGAGAACAAGCATAGTTCTCTCTACCTGTCTTCACTGCAGGGTCGAGGTATATGGCAGAGCTGCCAGACCTGTTTATTCAGAGTCTGGGAAAGAAAGCCTGAAAATAGGCAGGTGTTCCAGAGTGCATAGTGGGGGTACCAGCCACACCTCTCTTCATCCAGGAATTTGCAAACCTAGTTAAGATAGTAAACTGGCTCCCCAAAGAAAAAAGCCTTCTCGACTTGTACCTCTTTCCCCATGCTGGAGCGTCTGCTGCTGCTATGCAAGTAAATACTACATTTCTCCTCCCATCCTGCCGCTCCTGCTGCTGAGAGGAAGAGGGAGCTGCCCAGAGAGCAGACGGCTGCTCTGCTGCGTGCCTCACCCTGTAACCCTCTGCTGGTGAGTTCCTGGGAGCTGCAGCCCACAGGCTGCCGCTTCTCGCCCTGGATGGAGCAGCTCCTTGCCCTTCTTGGTTAGGATATGTCAGGTTGTCAGGGCAACTTAATGGCAGCTCATCCCATTTTCCTTGTGCTGTGTGGTGTGTGTTTTACTCTGCAGTAGCAGGAAGAAGATTGGGAAAAGGTGCCGCAGCAGGAGGAGACGCTGGGATCTGATTGATTGAACAGGTTAGGCAATGGAAGGAGACTGCTGAACCTGCGTGCCTTTAAAAGGATTTTTGTGGAAGGG
The DNA here is from genome assembly GCA_019455555.1 of Galemys pyrenaicus. Lineage (NCBI taxonomy): Eukaryota > Metazoa > Chordata > Mammalia > Eulipotyphla > Talpidae > Galemys > Galemys pyrenaicus. The sequence goes on from JAGFMF010011861.1 coordinate 4,794,245, forward strand.
GAGAGAGGGAGAGGGAGAATGTGTGTGTGTGCTCCAGCCAGCACACGTGCCTGTGGGGAGCGACAGGGGGCTTGAAGGGGGGGCTTGCTGCTAGGTGAGGGGGAACTGCAGGCCCTCAGTTGCCAAGTGGCTGGTAGTATCTGTCAGCTGTTTGCACACTGTTTACCCATAAGGGATCTATTACAAGTGCTCAAATGAACTGGCGGCTTAGGAACTAGCAGCTTCCTGGGAGCTGCAATTACATAAGCATATCTTTTTAATACAATAATAATTAAAAAGCAAGTAGCAGCAGTATGCCTGGATCAGCTACAGCTATCCGACAAGAGAGACTGAAGAAGACCAATTCAAGGCCAATTCCCCTTGGTTTATTCACGATTAATGAGGAAGATGAACAGCAAAAGAATGGAAATTCCAGAAGACCAAAAGGTATGCATTAGATCTGCCCTTTGGTCAGAGCAGGATCCAGCTTGTTTCCCACACTGCCCGTAACACATTTTATGTGACCTCCCTGCACAGTTTGCTTATGGTATTTACATGCTCTGTACTGCTGTGCTTGCATGCATTGGGGAATAGATTGTACAGATTTGGTAGGTTTCAAGTCAGCTGCCTTTATGACCCATGCTAATTTCTTGGTCTAGAGAGCTTTAATTTTCACATCCTCACTTACTCAGTTACCAGTGAGTCTGCTCATCAGAAGGAGAAAATACGAGTTAGCAAGGTCTAACCAAGCGTCTTCCCTCCTTCCTTAGGTGTCTCAGATGATTTCTGTTTACATTAATGAGGCAAATTTGAAAGGGCCACATTAGATAAAGTAACTGAAGAGTGCCACATTTCCAAAGCAGAGGCTCAGGGTGTTACTTGCTTTTCTAGACTGAAATACCAGGTCCCTGGAGAGGAGAAAAATGTTCAGGATCACTGTGAGGGGCCAAGCCAGGACCAGGGAGACAGCGTCGAAGCTTTATAACTTCTGAGGATAACTCCATTATTGAGCATATGTGTAGAGGTTGCAATGTGCTGCTTAGAGGAGGAGGAGGAGGTCTGTGCTGTTCTTTCCTAATGAACTGGAGCTGTGACTCCGTGAGCCTCCTGAGTCCTCATGAACTGCATGCTCTTCAGCGTTCTGCCATAGCCTCCCTTCCTGGACTGCGATTATCCATCTGCGATGTCTACCTTGTGCATTTTTGAAAAGGGGCTTTAAAGCTTGCATTTTAATTTTTTTGGTATTCTAATTCTTGCAACTCCCTTTCCCCCTGTGTATAAACTATTCTTTTAGCAGATAGGTTATCAGTTTTGTTGTTTCTATGTGCTGATTAAATTTTGTATTCAAGTTCTGTCTCTGAGTTATCAAATTCTCCTCAGAGTGATGCTGAGTGCTGGCATGGCGAAGCATAAGCAAATATTTAAGCAGTGGTTGAATGAGTGTCTAAATACAATCCAGTGTCTGAAGACAATTAGCTTGTTTTTTCCTGGTTCTTGGATCTTAGTTTATTCTTACTTAGCATAATTGAACCTCCATTTTAAAACTTAAAGTACATTTTTACTTCAGAGAAGTTCTAAATCGTAAAAGTACTGTAGTTGATCTTAATTTACTGTCAGATGTAACTTGTTTCTGAGAACCAAATGACCTCAAGAATCTTAACAATGCTGTGAATGGAAGATGACTTAGGGGATTCTTTTGTTTGTCCATTAATTGGGCAGGTGAACCGAAGTACGCTCTGGATCAAAATTCAATATTTTAAATTGTTAGTAGCAAATTGGCCTCCTAAGAATTGGTAACTTTTAAAATTAATGTGTCAGTGAGCATTTTTAAGAAATCCTTGATTGGTGGCACTTTTTCCATGGATGTCCAAAACATTACTTAGAGAAGCCAGCTATTTTTGTTCTTAGTAATTTTCTTTATTCTTTAAATGTTCTTCCTGTCTTTCACCTGGTTTTTGTTGTTGTTGTTTAGTATTTTATTTAAAAAGAAGGGTGAAAGAAGCAGGTGCTCCTTGAAATCTATTTGTTTTCAGCAATATACACATCTTTTGGATAAAAGAGACTTAAATCAAGGCTCCACTACTCTTTTTCTTTTTCTCTCCCCACACCAAAGGGGGAAGGGAAAGAAAAAGACCAGGAGCATAAATCCTCTCCTGACAAGGATGTGCAGATTCTTTGTATATCCCCAAATGCCTCTACTTATGGACATAGTCAATACAATAAGTTTGGGTATCTTTAATGATTCTGGATGAATAAGATCATTGCCTTTGGTGTTTTAATTTCTTTTGAGGTCTATCTCAACAATAGGAATATCCACTTTCTAGTCAGTAGTACAGTATGGAAATATCCTGTGTCTGTCCTGTCCAGTGCCATAACCACCAACCACTTGAGACCAGGAGCACATAAAATGTGACTACTGTGATGGAGAAACTGAATTTTAAATGTTGGTTAACTTTAGTTAATATAAACTTCAGTAGCCACATGTGGCAAGTGGTGACATTGTTGGACAACACAGTGCTAGTGTGACCAACTAAATTTGCATCTGTTCTGCTTTGTTCATTCTTATTGCTTCCTGGTACCAGATAGGGTTGGGTCCTGAAATGAATGTGGTTATTATGAAGCCATCATGGAACAAACTGACTCTTCGTTGCAAGAGAGCATGGTGACCTGCTCTCTTTACAGATAATTTCATTTTTCTCTTTCCTCTTGAAATGTTATTGCCTGCTCGGAATATTATTATAACCAGTCACTAGTAGCCTATTCCATCTTTTGCCACTTTTAATGGACTCCATTTTCTAAATTATTATTTCTAATGGCAAGATGACATGCAGGTTATCTTTTATTTGTGTCTATTAAGATAAGCAATCAGAAACTTTGTTTTCTGCCTGCTCCATGGTCTAATCAGCCAAGTGTGTTTTCCTGCTGAGTATCTTTGTTCTATCATTACCAGGAATAAAGAAGCTTCCTATTTAAATTTAATAAGCTAAATGCCACTGTTCAGGATTACCCTGGGTTAATGATGAGTAGTATCTTTCTAGTTACTGGTACTATTAGGTAACCCTCATAATGAACTCAGTAGGAATGAACGTGTCGCCTGCCATCTGGACTCCCCGTGTGGCTTCAGAGTTACCTGGTGGGGTGAGACTGTAATTTGGCTAGCTGGTAGGCCTGGTATATTTTGGAAGGAACGATTATTCTGCCTTGTAATCAATAGGACTATAAATGTTATAGACGTCTTCCTATTTTTGATGTGTAACATTTAAATAGTAATTCGTCATGTGCTGGGCTTATGCTACTATTCAAATATCTGGAAACCCAAGCCTCAGTGTAACGCTGACCTCAGTACTTACTTAGGAGAGTTTAGATGATGTGACTCAATTCCCCTGGATAGGTTTCAAGATGAACCTGCCTTCTGATGAAGTTGGCTAAGCACAGTGTAATTATTAAGATAATTTTCTCCCCAAACTAACATTTGTTAAGTGCTCACCTGTACAGTTGGTGCCTCTGGGACACTGGGAGCGATGCAAGAGAGCGATGCGTGGAGAGCTGACCTGATTCTTGTTCTCAGAAGTGGTAACTGTCTAGTGCAAGGAGACAAACTCATCCAAATAAAGCTAGGGTGTAAAGGACACTCAGAGCAGGAGCTGACGCAGCAGCTCTTGCAGGGAAATGAAATTACCTGTGCAAACAGCCAAGGCCTTCTAGATTGTGGAAGCCCTTTGTAAAGGCCCAACTTCTCTTTATTAGTTTCTTGCAAAGAGTGTGTAACATTTTTGAGCAGGAGTAAACGTGACAGGCTTAAAGGTCTGTAATAGGAATTCTAAGACATGTGGATTGTATTAAATCATCCTTCCAAGGGAGCTAATTTGAATACTAGGGTGGTCGTGTCTGATCAGTAGATTGTATTCCCTCTCCCCACGGCCTTTATCTAATAGTACTGCAGTGATTCCAGTGTGTTTTGTTAGTGCTTTCCCTCATCTTAGTCATCATTTTCTTTTCAAGGTGATGTTGACTACTCTGTTAATATGGGGTTAGTGCCTTCACCCCTTTACGTCAACGCACTGCAGGTTAGAAATGTAAGGAAATACAATTTCTGCCAGTTGAGGTTTCCAAATGAAACCCAATCTGCCATTTTCCACTTGTATTCTGACCAGATAGGTGGTGCTCCGGCAAGTGTAACATCCTCTTTGTAAGTCATGAGTCTTTTTCTTTGGAAAGAAGCACGAATGCCACTCGAGAATCATTCTCACACAATACCCGGTTCCCTTTCCTCTGGTGTTCTATGGGACTGGGACTGTTGGCTCTTCCCAGTGGCCTTACTCATGCCATTTCAAGGTGAGGCAAAAGGACTTAGCGATAGAATTTTATAGCTACGGAAGCAAATGTCTGTTTCAGAAGAACATCAAGATACCCATTATGGGGCCTCCCTGGTGGCGCAGTGGGTTAAGCAACGCACTATGAAGCAAACCGCAGCCACTGCAGCACAAGTTCGATCCCTGCTGCCGGCCAGGGAGG
>JAGFMF010011861.1:4798788-4851796 GCA_019455555.1 Galemys pyrenaicus
GTTGATCTGCCTGTTCTGCTCCCTGCTCTCTGTGGTGAATCCTCTCACCCCCCCCACACCTCTGAACTGTACCCGTGCTTGTATGCATAAATAAATAAATCTTTAAGAAAAAAAAAGATACCCATTATGAGGAGATCTTAAAGGCAAATTGATTAACATAACTTTTTTTTTTTAAGATTTATTTATTTGCTTTATGGATAGAAGAACTGAGGTGGAGGCCAGAGGTGCAGGTGGTGAGAGGATTCACCAGAGACAGACTGGGGAGCACAACAGGCAGATTCACTGAAATACACTGCTGAGGGGAGCAGCAGGTGAGACAGGAGAGGTCTGCTGTGCCATGTGAGTCACCTCGCTGGCTGGAGATTGAACTCAGGTTGTAACAATGATAGCTCTGAGTCTTAGCCCCTATGTCATCAGGGAGTCCCTGATTGACATAACTTTTATTTGCAGAAAAGGACCCTAAATATGTTTAACTCAAAGCATTTATATGAACAGAAGAACAAGGGGTGCCAGGAACAACATCTAATGTGTGGCTTGCATCGTCTGCAAATATCTGAGAGTCAGTGAATAGAAGTTGTATCACTGTGCCCTAGAGCAGCCTGATCTAACCTGTACACAACCAAAGTTTTTGTAGTGTGAGGTACTATCAGTAATGGAATTTGCTTGCTTTATATGAAACTAAAAGACTTAGGGAATCTGTGCCTGTTACCAGACTAATGGATAGGGCTAAAAATATTGATAGCTGAGTGCTCTGGCTGTAGAACCAAACTAAGTATTTGCTAAGAATATCAGCTGATAAATCATAGACTTATGTGTTGGAAAGTAAATTGAGTATCCATTTCCACTGCTTCATGTCTCAAAGAGCAACTTTAAATTTAATTCACTGTTAAATTTGCTCACAGCATTTATATAAACATAAAACTTATGTTTATAGAAAACTTAGTTTTCCAGGTGACTGGCAGGCTCTTGGGCCAGGGCTTGCATTTAGCAGAACTGAATAACTTCATAGCAACAGTCTCAGATCTTCTAGGTTTTTAGGAAGGAGGCACAATTTATGTTGGCTTATGTGTTAGGCTTATGTTTTAAATTCGCCAACTTCAAAAGGCAAGTCAGACCCTGTTATACCTCAGGTCCAGATGCGAAGACCCAAAATGTATGGGAGATGGACTTAAGACATTGTGTAAGAAGTATTCACCAGAGCACCACTGGATGTTCTTGCTCACTGTAAAATTCAGGTTCTGTTTTTTAGGTAATCTGCCCAGCAGTGGTAAATCAATAAGAAAACTCCAGTTGATTCTGTCTAGATTCAAAAAATCAACCATTCCAGGTCCAGTGCAAGTTGGACTTTGGAAGTAAAGACCATGGAAAATTATTTTCTCCATTTTGGTTAGTAGCTGTAGATTCATTCTCAAGTTAAAGATGCAGGCCTAATCAAGTGTAGCAAATATTAAAATGAGAGGCTTCAGTGCTACCTGTCACCATAAAGCCATCATTGGGAACAATAGTACAGGCCTGTGCCACCTCCATCCTTGTCACAGAGTGACTTTCAGACTGAGGAGCTAAGTGTGTTGGTCAGGGAGTGGCTTGGGGTGGGGTAGTGTCGGCCCTTTTTAAAACCTTCCCAAATACAGTAGGACAAAAAATAAGTAAATATGCAATGCTGATCAAAATTTCCCCCATATGCAAACATACGGTTGCCTCTGAGTCTCTGTGTAAAGCTATAGAGGTTTGGTAACTTCGTGTCAGGGACATCAGTTCATGTGGGGATAAAGTTTAGACAGGTTGACTGGTCGTGAGTGGCCACAGTCCAAGTTCGCCAAGATGACTAGAAACTCAGGCTAAGTTTGGGGTGAGAGACTGCGATGTGAGAAAAACCACTGCTGCAGAAACAGACAGGTTATGTGACGTTATTTCCATACCTCAGGTTCTCAGCAAAATCATAAGTTCCTATTCACAGGTGGTGGTGGGGAATCAGAGATAATATTAGCACACACTGCAGAAAATAACTGAAGCTCATTAAGTGCCAGTTATAAAAATGGTAATTTGTGACCAAATGCCCCACATTTTCTGATAACTTCTGCTAACATGCTCTCTGTTCTAGCATCCCGATCATCTCTTTATCATAGAGCTTTTCCCTGGTCTGATCTATCCTGTTTGTGAATTAAAATTTCCAGGATTCCCTGCTTTGAGGCCCTTTTCGTGCCTACCCTGTGACAGGCGCGTGTGACCGGGTCCTTCCCCATGTCTGTTCATGTGGCTCAGACGTCCCAGCTGTCAGCAGGATTACGCATTGCAATACCCTGTAATTTGGTCATGTGAAGTGAACCTACTTGTTTCAAATCCGATTAAGGGAGTGTACTTTTTATTCCTCAGGATTAATGGAAAACTTTCAGAGGTTTTAGTTTGCTTTACTCAGGGGACAGTTGCCATAGTCTTCTGCCGTCTTGGAAACCAAAAATTTTTTCCTTAAAATTCACATTTTAATCTTATTTTCCTTCTATTGTGTGTGTGTGTGCATTTTATTTTATTTTCCTTCTAGGGTGTGTGTGTGCATGCGTGTGTGTGTGTATGCACGTGTGTGTGTGTGTAAATTGCTTACTGGAATTGTCCAGACACGTGGACAGGTTTCTGCCAGTGATTTAGATGACAGGCTCTCACATTTAGGTTCCAACTTAATGCAGGCTCATGTGCTTATTTTCATTACCAGGACTTCTTGTCTTAAGTATGGTTAGCTTCTCTTTTATTTCCTTGGAAGTCTTGTGTCTTTCACTAGCCAGTTCGCAGTACATGTAGCAAACATTTGGAGAAAGCAACATATTGGAAGTTTTGTGCTGCTGATGCATCTTCGCATCCTCATGAGGTAGATAATTGTCCCAAACAGGGCTCTTCCCTCTACCTGGTGTCTCTTCCTCCTTCTACTTCACTCTATCTGGTCAGCTCCTACTTGTTTTTCTGTTTAAGTATCACTTAAGGGCACCCCCAGATTAGGCCAGTTTCCATGTTCTCAGCTCTCACAGCATCCTGCCCTTGTCCTACCTTGCTCCAGCAAATTGTAGATTGTTTGCTGAGTGTTAAGTGTCTCCCCAACTATACTTAGCTCTGAGACAGCAGTGAGTGTTACATCCATGCAGTCCCTTGCAGCTAACGGGGAAACTAATGTGTAATTGAGGCTCCCTAAATATTTGATGTGGGACTGATTAAAGACAACATACTAGCATTGCCAGAGAAAATGAGGGATGCTCTTCCAGGTCTTAGAACATTCCAGAGTCTGGGCTTTGTTCTGAATCTGGTAAAGGCCTGGAGATACCAGATCGAAGTCATCTTGCCTGGTGACATAATGGTGACTGTTGTATTAAAGACCTTTGCCCACTGGCCTTCCTGCAGGGGTGCCCATTCTGCTAGGATGGTAGCGCTGGGAGAGTCTGCAGACTCTGCAGTGTCCAGTTCCAGGGCCAGACCATTTCAGAAGCACCTTTTACCATCATCTTTCCTTGAATTGCCAGAGTGCGTTATGAAATGGTCATTTTGGGATTTGTAGTATATGCTCCGTGTGGCCGTGGTTTGAAGTATTGTAAGCATTCACCTCCTTTTTGATCAATTGAAATTCACTATCATGACTGTAAAGCATACATTCCAAGCCAGAGGGGAATTACATAAGAGCCAGATCCTCATTGACTTAATTAGCCACCTTGTGATCTCTCTGCTGGGTAGTGTCTCCCACTCTTCACCTGCTGTGGATCAGGAGCATGTAGGAGACAGACGCGGAGCCACAGCTAGCTGAGCAGTCCCATGTGTTCCTAGTCACGTTCCCACTGGTCCCCCACCCGTTGCAGTGCATCTCATTAAGCTACCCGCAGAAATTTCCTTTTATGCCTCTCATAATACTAGGCCCAGAAAAACAGGTTCTTTGTTGGGTAGACAGTTCCTGGTGCAGACCTTTCAGTCAGCAGCTTGTAAAGATGCAAAGTAGCAACTGAAGCATTAGGATTCAAAACCTCACCCAGCATTCTGGGTTGTTATGCTGGGCTTTCTTTAGGAATCACCTTTTATTTCTTTATTTTTTTAATTATTTATGCATGCAAGAGCTGGGGTACAGGCCAGAGGCAAGGGAGGTGAGAGGATTCACCAGAGACAGAGTGGGGAGCAGAATAGGCAGATCGACCGAAATACACTGCTGAGGGAAGCTGTGAAGCAGTGAGTGGAGCAGGAGGGGTCTGCTGTGCCATGTGGGTCCCCTCCCTGGCTAGGGATCGAACTCGCACTGCTGTGCCGTGGATGCTTCACAGTGTGGCACTCAACCCACTGCACCACCAGGGAGGCCCGGAATCACCGTTTCTTTGTAGAGTCTGTTATCTCTGATTCTCCTGTGACTCTGCAGAAGTGCTTTCTTTTCTAAATCTTACGTAGTGTTGTTCATGATCTGATAGCTTTCCCCTGCCTATCCAGTAGTTTAGGATAAGGTTACATTAGCATTAGCATGAATTAGAAATGTAACTCCAAACTGATCAATTAGTTGCTTAGAATAACAAGGACTTCCATCATCAATCAACTTTAAGACTTGTTCTCACAACCCAGGTGACTTTGGAATCCTCTTCACTCCACAGCCACAAGTTTCAGTGACTAACATCAACTGGGAAGCCCCATGGCCTTCTCTTCAACTCTGCTCAGCCAGCAGTATGAGTCTGTGTTGGGACTTGCTTCCCTCCACCTATGATATCATGAACTCAGAAATTCCCCAAGGCACCAGCACATTTCAGATTCAGCACCTACTGATTTTGTGCCTATCTCAGACTAAACTGTGCACTAGATTAGTTCCTGACCTGTGAGCTCATCCTGATACCTGCACTACAGCTGCACACCTCTGACCCCTTCACTTTCTACAAGACCCCTTGGCTCCTGAACCCTTTGTGTTTTCACATTTACTAGTCTTCTCCCAGCTCGTTTGCCTTATTTTCCAGTCCTGGAGCTCATGGGTAACCATTTCATTCATGCACTTCAGCAACGCCTGGGCCTTCCTTGAGGACGCTGAGGACCTCCCCCAGTCAGACCAACCCATTTCACATTGGGGTTGCCCTGTAACAGCCCCACGTCCTTGTTCCTTAGGCTGCTGAGTGTCACTGCGTCCAATTGCTTATGTCTGCCCCTCTTTCTTTCCTCTCACCTTGCCGCTGCCAATCAGTTGTTTTAGTTCAACCCATCACAGCGACTAACTTGCCCCGGTGTCTCATCCACTCTACCTACTTTAGTGTCATTATTAAGAATATATTAAATTAGCTTCTAGGTCTTAATTTTTTCTCTTGAATAGAGGGAAAAAATAAGTATGAAAGATACAACCTATATTATTTTAATCAAAACTCAACAACAGGAAAAAGAAGCATGAGAAACTCCTGCTTTTATTCAATATGATTTTAAAGAAGGAAGCGGGTATGTTTTGAAAGGGACAGTTGGCCACAATATTGGATTTAACTAAACCCCATTGTCAAAAGATGATTGCAGTTCTATGGCCAGAAATACTTTTCTTATGAAACTTAAAGATAAGAGAAAATTGAGTGTTCCATGTCCCATGTGAGAATTTCTTCATCATTTTCCATTGATCGTTACTGCTCCAGGGTGCTTCATGAGCAAGTTAACATAATTACTGATCCATGTCTTCTCACTTCAAGAGAACAAGATAAAGAATGAAGCCATCCTGTTTCAAGTGATGTGACTTTTGGTGTTTTCTTGAATTCCTTTTTTCAGACAGTGTTGTCACGATCACTGTGGCAGAGGCCTACAGTCATCCCCAATGGCCCAGATTTAACTCCTTCGAAGAATAATGATACTTTATTTTTTAAAAATTACCTTTATTAGAAGAACTGGTGTATAGGCCAGAGATGTGGGGGGGGTGGTGAGAGGATTCACAAGAGACTGAGTGGGGAACAGAAGTATACGTCTGAGGAGGCAGGCAAGACAGGAGAGGTCTGCTGGAGCATACATGTTTTAGCTCCCTGGCAGGTGATCGAACTCAGGCCATAGAGGTGAGAGTACTGAGACTTAACCTGTAGGCCACCAGGGGCGCCTGACACTTTAACAACAAAGGTAATAGGACATTTTTGTTTGTTTGTTTGAATATGTGGCTATTTCAGTTTTCCTTTACCATGTTTTATCTTAGGACTTTATGGTGCTGTGTGTATGTATGTATGTGTGTGTATCTAAGTTAAAGTAGAAAAGAAAAAGTAGGGGAAAAAACTAACCAAGTTCCTCCTGGATAAGCCTATATAGGTTTTAGTAGTATCTGTTTTCCTTCAGTGTGACCGTGAGACTGAATTCATTCTTCTAAGAAGCTGCGGAAGAGCAGGCATCCCTGTTTGAAGCTCTATGAAAATAGTGGATCGATACATAGCTTAGGACAACTAGGATGGCAGCGTGTTCTCAAGCTCAGAGTGCTTCGTATCTGATAAGTTAAGAGATTTAAGAAAAAGTTTCTTTTCCTTGATAAGATAGCCTTCCTAGAATCACAGTAATGTTCGGGATTCTAATGATATTATAGCTCTTTGCTAGTGTACTTTTGAGTGACAACCAAATTTTCTGACTGGTAAAATGAACAAGTCAGGTCTTAATGTTCTAGGAGCATCTGAATAAAATTGGGGATTATATGTCAAAATAAATGTTGAGTTGAGGTTGCTCAACATGGAAACATGGAGGCCAAGGTACAGATGTTAAGAACTTGAACTCTGTAGCCAATTTTGCCAGTTCAATAAAGGTACTTAATACTTCTCTATTTGCTACATCTATAAATCAGGGATGATAGGGATGCTTTCTCATAAGTTGTTAAAACTTAGGTGGGATAATAAGTAAAACATGCTTGTAAAACAGGCTTACTGCACACTACATAAATTGTAGTGAATGTTACTTGGAAAATTTTTTAGTTCACTGACTTTGTAGTTCTGAGATGCCAGCCCTTCTGCTAAGACTGCTACATTTTAGAAGACTTGAAACATTAAAAGAAAAGTGTTCCTGCTCTATAAGAATTAGAGATTATTTTGCTTCTCCTTTTGACATTTTCTTCACTTGAAAATAATCTCAGATGCTTAGTGACCAAGTCCCTGTAACACATATTATTGGAACTTGTTATCATTGACATTTACATTGTGAGTCAAACAGCACTTTCTATCAACCATGCTAAAGTAAGGACACTAAAATGTGTTTGAAATTATAAGATTTTGTTGTGTTCTGAAGACAGTTTGGAAAGATGTTACTTCATGACTTGATAACTCATTTTCACCTTGTGAGGTTATATAATTGTCTCAGTTTACTCTTTTATCCCTATCTTTGGCTTTAAAAAGGGCTTACAATTTATAATATTGCAAAAATAATTATTTGAAGAAAAAAATATGAAAAGTAGATAGAACATAATGAATATCCATATACCTAGGACCTAGATCATTTAAAAAATTTTTAAAATATAGTAAAATATCTATGGGAAGTGAAATACTGTAGCTAATGTCAGTTTCTTGTGTCTACTTTCATTCTTTCCTCCATTTCCCCTCCCTAGGACTTCCTGTGTTTCTTGACTTCCTTCCTTATAGTTTTACATGTATATCAATAATATCACCTCTGTGTTTAAATTTTATAAATTATTTAGCATCTCAGTTTGAAATTCTGGACTTTTCTCCTCATTCATGTGTTGAAATATCATTCCAAAGTGACCAACAGAGTCTGTTTGAATAGCTGCCTAGAATTCTGTCATGTGACTTTATGACAGTTTCTTCCTTTAATGCGATTTACTGGAGTTTACTTACTATTCTGGAAAGTTGATGACAGTTTTGTTTTGCCTTCGTGCTACCAAAGGGTCACACCACAGTGACCCTTTATAGCCTTGTCCTTGGGCAGATGTGCAGATGTGCATGTGTGTATTCTTAGAGGTGATATGTGTATCACAGGCCAGATCACTTCCAAAATAGCTTTATCAGCATCTTCTTCCCACCAGCAGTGCAGGAGGGCCCATGTTTCTCCATATCCCGATTTAGATCAGCTTTAGTAAGACTCTTTGATTTTTGCCAATTGGATGGGTATGAAATGTTATGGTTTTAATTAGCAAAACTGGATGCTGGCTAGTGCATTTTTTAAACCAGATCGTTGTGTAGGTGTTCTTCCCCCTAGGGGAGGGCAGGGAAACTACTGCATCAATAATCTGGTTTAAAGCTCATTGCTCCTGGCAGGTAGGCAGAGTCACTGGGGGAAGAAGCAGATGGCAGCACCGCTGTGCAGATCTGAAAGGAGGGCGGTTGTCTTCTCCATTGATGGGGTTGGGAGGCTTTGCTTCGCCTTTTTAAACTGTGCATCTAGATCATGGGTCTCAGCTTTTTGGTTTCCCCTTCCATCTCTTTTGGTCATTCAGCATCACTACTTACTACTAGGAAGCCAGAAAAAAATCAAAGTATATAAAAGTTATTTTGGTCTCTTGGTAAAACAGATTGCACTAAGATTTCTTTCAGGATGAAGAATATTGGTGGAGGGGAGTGGGGAGGCATTGTTTGTGGAAGATTTCTAGGGAGAGCATGTGTTGAAAATATTGCTTAAAATCAGATTTGGTAATTATTTGTGCCTTTCCATTATTCATGTAATCCTTGAGCCTGATTAGCATTTGTAAAGTATAAACTCTACAAATGCAAGGCATTAGCATGAATAATTAAAAGGTAGGGAGTTAGCTTATACGTGACTGTTGGTTTTCTTTTATTATGGTAGAGGCTATTTTAGTAACAAGAGGAAGCTTAGACTTGTGGACTGCTAGTCTAGAGACTTCAATTATGCTCTCAGCTCAGCCACATACACTGTATGGTTGCTTTGTTTTCCTGGAAAAGTAAAGTTACCTTGCTGGAAAAAGAAAAATTAGTGTTCTGTGCTCTCTTCATCAATTATATGGGTACAGTCTATTCATCAGCATATCAAGCTCAGCATAATTATTATTGTATTTATTCTTTAAAGTTACCTTGCTCATTGCTCTAACTCAATGATTGAGGACCCTTTAGCTCCCATAAAAATGCTCTTCCCAAATTTTGGGCATTTTTCTGGGAATATCTGAGATGTCCCCTCCGTCCCAAAAGGCACCTTCCCTGCTGGTGCTCTGCGGTGCACTGCCTCCATCACTTATGCTGTAAAGTCGTTTTTCTAAATTGCTGTTCTCTAAATCACGTCTTCTGCAGGCTGTGCCAGCAAGGGTGAATCTAATTAAGGTAAATTTGGGGAATACAGGACTCAAAAGAGCATTAGCTGGGCTATTATAAATCATAAGAATTTATTGTACTTTTTTGGTCAGAGAATAATTTGTGTGGGGTGTGTGCATATCTGCTACACAGTGCACACGCCTCTTTAGGAAATTCTGTATTGCATGTTTGCACACATGCAAAGTACCATGTAGGATGGTCTTCATATGCTCCCACCTGGTGCCAAAGTTGTGAACTGGTCTGTTGCAAACAGATTTCTAAAAAAATAAAAGAAAAATGAGTTCTGGTAGATTCTCTAACAAACCCTGGTGTATGAATTTCTAATAAAGGCAAACTTGGACCCCCATAATATAACAAAATTTTATGAACTGAACTTGACTACTAATGAAAGATGCACAGAAAAAGACAACTCAGCACTAATTGGATTTGCTGTGGAAACCGGAAGCTGTATTATTACCTCAGTGAATGCCAGATTCTGGTCCATGAAGCCCTAACTGTCTCGGGCTCTCAGAATTCATGGGCGGGATCTTTCTTCAACAATTTCTCATATCCAATCTATGGCCCTCTATTTAGGTATTTCATGGAGTAAAGAATGGTAACTGTTTCTACTGGAGCTTTATCTACTAAGCAAGTCATGGATCTGTTTATTTCTGTATTCTAGAAGCGCAACGAAAATTTAGTCAGTCTGTACTTTGACCACTTTATAACCCACTCGTTTGACATTTATATAATAATAAAAGACATTGGATAAGTAACTGGAATAAAATAAATGATATATTAAAGGGAAAGGAAGACTGGATTTTTTTTCCATTTCTAGCTATGTGGTATTCAATAGCAGAAATGAGAACCACCTCTCTGAATGGCACATTCAGAGGCAAGAGGTGCTGAGGGAGCTTCTCTATGTTTTCTCATTTAATTGTCACCACCTTTTCTTAAGGGAGATACTTAACCCCATTTTATACAATAAAATACTGACACTCCAGGATAAAGTAAGTAGCCAAAATAACACAGCTTGTAAACAGTGGACCAACATTTGGACCCCTCTGTCAGACTCTTAGCCATCTGCATGCTGTGATGGAATAAAATACCAGAAGGGAATGAGCTCTTTCAGTTTACATCCTGTACAGTGTATAAGAAGAAACTGAGACTTAGCAGGTCAAGTGCCCAAAGCCTTAGTGTGTCATGTCAATTATTCTGGTCCTCTGGCACTAAATTATTAGTCAGATGTGGTAAACTATTTCATTATGCAAAAGGATAAGGGAAGATTTTTAGTTTATTAGCTGCAGTTTGAAAATAATATTTTTTAATATAAAGACTTAAGATTATTTATAGAAAATTGATATAATACGAAATGTTAGAGACCAAAGCCCACGATAATCAAATCATCATTCTGGTAAAATCACTTAGACATTGGATTATTCCTCTCTTTTTTCTGTGCATCGTCCCAGTGACTTGCAAAGTAGCTATTTCACTTTAAAATCTCCTAGTGACTGCACTACCTGAGATTTGACTTCACATATTCTTAAATTTATGCTATGTGACTGTGCCAGGTTTATCTTCTGGTTTATAAAAGAGGAACTTATACCCTTATTAAAACAAACACTTATTGTTTAAGACTGGAGTTTGTGGTTGCTAAGTAAACCACAACGGATTTTGGAATACTTGCTTTTCAAGAATCTGTTAGTTCAGAAACTTGCTTCTTTGCTGCTCAAACTCCGCTAGGAGCAGCTGGAAGCCCTTAGCTATATAACCACCAGGCAGCACTTTGCTTCTTCAGCATTCCTACACTTAAAGGAAGATAACCTCTCTAAGACTGCTCTTCAGCCCCAAAATAATTTATTTGGAGTTAATTCCAGAGTAATGCAAGATCATTAAAAGGATTTTTACTAAAGTTGATTCAACTCTAGGCAACGGTTAGACAGATAACTCCACAAATGCACTTAAATGTTAGGATTCATTGAAAAACAAGTCAAGTATGTTCCATAAAGAAGAAATTAAGTAGAAAAATTCCATTTAAAGAAATCATGTGGAGAGTATGTGTAACAGTTTCCCTGGTCTGGAGTCCCACTAAAACCTATAGAGTTTGGAACTTTTGTTGGAATAATTATTTAACAGTTGCCAATATTTATTGATCATTTGCTATGTGCCAGGGTCTTTGTATAGATAATTTTATTTTAATCTTTATAATAATCCTATGAAGGAATGAAGTAACTGTTAAAATCTTCTTTATAGGTGATTACATTGATACTCAGAGTTGTAAACTTGCTCAAGATTACACAGCTAAGAAGGACTAGATTCTGAAATTGAATCTAGGTCTGTCTGACTCAGTACACATTCTCAAACACTGGTCTTGCTTGGTATGTTGCAACAATGGTCTGATTTTATAGGTGTCTATTTTTTTCTTCCTGTGGATCATTTCCATTGTCTGTCTTTCAGTTGCATCTCATGCACTTCTGTGCTCCAGGCAAGATCCTAATCAGAGTTCTTTAGAAAAGATGCTGGCTTACATAGTCTATGCCCCCATAGACTGGTATTAGGTCATTGGATTAGCCTCCAATAAAAACAACTGAGGCTGTCTTTGGAGGATTTTTTAGCCTTTGGATGTCTTTTCTTACCTTCTGAGTTCCAACACATTTAACCACTTGCTAGTGTTCTAGATTCTGAAACCAGTTCTGGGGAGTGAACCTATCCTTTTCTCCTACTCCCATTCCTCAGGTTTTCCCTGTTATCTGAAAGTAGAATGTTCCTACTTGGTTACAATTTGGTAGGTTATTTGGGGAGTTGGAAGACTTATTGCCATTTGTTTATCTGGAAAAAATTTTAAGCATTCCCAGACCCAAAAAATAACCTATCAAATCATACCCAAAAGTGGGGTGGGGTGCAAGAGATCTCTTAAAAACTAATAATAACCAGTAACCCTGAATGTAGACTTCTATCTTCAGCACATGACAGAGTGACCGCAAGGCTTTCTTCACTTTCCCTGCTAATAACAGTCCTTGCAGTAGAGTCTTCCACATGATTTTCCCCTGAAAGCAGCTCTTCTCCAAGCCTGGAGGAGTCCACAGATTATAGTTTATTTGCCAAATCAAGGCAACATGTGGCTATTATAAATTTCTCAAAGAAGTAGATCTCTGTGATGCAGAGAATGGCAGACTTAACCTATAGCCAGATCTGGCCTGTTTTTGTTAAGGATGCCTTTTAATATACATATATATTTTATTGAAGTAAGATATACATAACATAAAATTTACAACTTTAATCACTGATAAGTATACAGTTGAGTGGCATTTAGTACTGTAGGGTAAAGGTTGATCAAGTATTTCCACCCTCTCACCACTGATGATGGACACCTGTGGTGCTGTGAGCATTCCAGGGTGGGCATGCGCAAGTGGGCGCATCTGTGTTGGACACGGGCATAAATGGGTGGCATCATGAGGACGCCAGAACTGCGAGAGAGAACTGCAAGGATCGACAGAACTGTGAGGACCGAACGAGAAAACCAACAGCAGCAGCAGCAGAGAGAGGCAGCCGAGAGGGTTAGATGCGCTGGGGGCTGGGAGGCCTGCCAGCTTCCCAGCCCCCCGGCACCCCTGCCTGCCATGTACCTGGCCACCTCTACTAAATAAAGTATGAAAAGCCACCCAGGGCTCCAAGACTCTCCTTCCCTGACTCATCTGCCCAGAACCATCCTGAACCTTACTCCAGTGCCACCCCTTCCTGCCGCTACAATTGGCGTAGTCGGCAGGATGGTTCGATGCAGAGTCCTAAGAAGACTGCAGGAGGGACTGAGAGGTGGCAGGCCACGAACTTGTAACTTGGCAGAAGCAATGGCAGCACAGGAGGTGGCTGAAGACCAGGGGGCTGCAGGAAGAACCAAGAGATGAGAATAGAGACTCCTTCCCTGACCCGTCTGCCCAGACCCGTCTGCCCAGAACCATCCCGAACCTGCCTCCAGTGCCACCGCCATCCTGCCGCTACAAGTACCTTTGGGTTCTTGCATATTTTAGGATTGCAAAAATAACAATACGTGACCTAATCAAGTCACCTGAAAACCTAAAACATTTACTTCTTCACCTTTTAACAAAAAGGGTTTGTTGGCCCAGCTGTAGGTCCCTTTGTATGTGGAAATACGAGTGTCATGATCAAAAGCATCATCTGGAGAGCTCCGAGTTTACTTTCACTATTTTTTTAAGGAAAATTATTTTAAAAAAATATTTATGCATACAAGAGCAGGGGTACATGCCAGAGGTGTGGGAGGTGCAAGGATTCACCAGAGACAGAGTAGGGAGCAGAACCGGTAGAGCGACTGAAATACACTGCTGAGGGGAGCAGCGGGCGAGGCAGGAGAGGCGAGGCAGGAGAGCTCTGCCTCTCCATGTGGCCCCACTCCCCGACCGTGGATCAAACTCACGGTGCTGTGCCGTGGATGCTTCACAGTGCTGCGCTCAACCCACTGTGCCACCAGGGAGGCCCACTCTTTTACTATTATCAGCTGTATAACTTTAAGCAAATTACTTCATCTGTAAGCCTTGCTTTTCTTAAACTCTGTAAAATGGTGGTAATAACAGTACTTACCTCGGTTACCTTAAGACCGACAAACCTGAAGCACCATCTTAGGATACTTGGACAGTAAATGAGCTGAATTAGCGCTTATACATGACGTGTCAGAGGAGGCTACTGAACCCTCTTTCTCTGCGATATGAAGGACTGATGGAGCCTAAGAACTCCTGGCCATCTTCTGCCATAATCAAGGCCAAAGCTAAGCCAAGGAGGAGTTGAGATCTAAAAAATCCCCAAAAAAAACTAGAAATGGAACCACTATCCTGATGACTTACTGAATTTTCATATCAAGCTGGAATCTTTTTTCACCAGACCTGTCAGTGATGATGCCCTTTACTGCTTAAGTCAACTTGAGTTTAGTACTGCTTCAGTTAAACATGATCTGTAGAGCCTGCTGGGGCTAGTCACAGACTGGTGCCTTAAATCACAGAAATGCATTTCTTAGTTCTAGAGACTAAGAATCCAAGAGCAAGATGCTGGCAGGGCTGGTTTTTTCTGAGGTCCGTCTCCTGGATTGGAGAGGGCTCCCTCTGTGTCTTCAGATCACCCTCCCTTCGTGCCTGCATTTCCTGATCTCAGGACTCCAGGCCTGTCAGGCTAGGGACCATCCGTATGACCTCACTTACTAGTTTACCTCTTTAGAGGCCCTGTCTCCACATACAGTCACATTCTGAGGCTTTGGGCTTAGGACTGGGGAGGAGGGGGTTGGGAGGGAGCACAGTTCAGCCAATGATATAGTCTGATATATAATACATATTCTACATGTATTAACTACTCCTGAAAGCGTGATGGTCAAGGAGAATGGTAGTGAATTGTTCGGTTTGGGTCAGTCTGTGCTCCTCCATTGGAGCTGGATAGGGTGATCCGGTACTGCAAGGGAGGGTATTTGGGGTCCACAATGTCCTCTGTAGTGCTTAGCTCAATTGCTTACCAGAATAAGCATTCATTGTCTTGTCAGCTTGTTAGTGCTGTTGTTATTGTCCAGAAGTGTAAGCTATTTTTAGAAGATATTTTGGATTTTATCTTCATGTTTAGCCTCCGATATTATTAGCAAAAGATTTGTATACATTTTTTTAAAACTTCTCTTAAATTTGTTATATATATATACATATTTTTTAAAGATTTATTTATTTATGCATACAAGCACTGGGGTACAGGCCAGAGGTGTGCGGGGAGAGAGGATTCACCACAGAGAGCGGGGAGCAGAACAGGCAGATCAACTGAAGTACACTGCTGAGGGGAGCAGCGGGCACAGCAGTAGAGGTCTGCTGCGCCATATGGGTCCCCTCCCTGGCCGGCAGCAGGGATTGAACTCATGCTACAGTGGCTGCGATCTGCTTCATAGTGCGTTGCTTAACCCACTGTGCCACCAGGGAGGCCCAAATTTGTTATATATTTTTTTTTAAAGTGAATTTTCTTTTAGAATGACAAGTCCAGGAAGACTCTCAAAAGGTTATGTGTGTATTTCTTTTTATTTTTTAAAGATTTGCTTATTTATGCACACAAGAGCTGGGGTACAGGTCAGAGTCCAGGGCAATGAGAGGATTCACTAGACAGAGTGGGGAGCAGAACAGGCAGACTGACTGAAACACACTGCCCCGAGGGCAGCAGCAGGCGAGGCAGGAGAGGTCTGCCTGAGCCATGTGGGTCCCTTCCCTGGCGGGGAGGCAGGGATTGAACTTGTGCTGCAGTGGTTGTGGTTTGCTTCATAGTGAGTTGCTTAACCCACTGCACCACCAGGGAGGCCCTGTGTGTATTTCTGAACCTCTAATAGTCATGGTATTTAAACCAGCCCAAAGGGTGGGGTACAACACCTAGAAGACTCTGGAACCTCCCGGTTGCCATTACCAAGGTCAAGCTGACATTTCTAATACAGCTTCTTAACATGACCCTGGCATTCAAATTCTGCTGAATATTACTGAATCAGTTAACTTGATGTTCAGCAAACCACTCTAACACTTAGTTTACAACAACAGCACTTTATTACTTTTGATGATTCTATGGGCTAATTTAGTGGTTCCACTGTGTTTGCCTGAGCTCCTCCTGGACAACGCTGAGCTAGAGAGCCAGTGGGAAGATTTGCGATCCCGTCATTCTCTTGCCTGATCAACCATGGTGACTGCCCCAGGGCCTCTTGTCCCTAAGTAGGCTGCATCTGTTCAGTGATCTCAGGGAAGCACAAGCAGAAGCTACAGGGCCTCTTCAGACCTGGCCTTGGAAGTTACACAAGTCACTTCTGCCTTGTGCAGAACATGGTCCAAGCATATCATGAAGCCAGCTCAGAGGCAAGGAGCAGGGAAATATCCTCCTCCTAGGACGGGAGAGGCAAGTTGAAGGAGCCTCGACTTGAGGTGTGTTCACCAGGGGCTATTCATTGGGACAGTTTGCCCGCAGCTGCCAATGTTCAATGACCCAAATGCACCTCTGTGATCGTGATCTGTGTGCGTTACAGGTGGTGAAGTATTTCAGGCTTGTATGCAAATGTATATCCTTGTTTTTTTCTCAGAGTTTACTTTTAAGTGTGCTTATGTGTATATTATATTTTAAAATGTACAGGTTTGTATTTCAGTTTTGTGCCCACGAGGTAATTCAAAAATTCCATTTGGTGTAATTATAGCCAACTTAGGTTCTCCAGCTGGGCTGTACAAATAAATGAATGAAAAGAGAAATGTGAATATTTGTCAGAACTTGCAAAATGCATCTCTCCTAAATTGATTTGATAAATTACTCTAGATGATTTCAAGATGCACACATACAGATGCAGTATACACACTTGCATAATTACATATAAACAATTCTGGATTTCAAAAGCATTTATGTATTATATAAGGCATTTATATTGTTATTTAAGTATATTATAATATACTTGACATATAAAATGTTTAAAGATATATGCCTACAGAATATATATATATATAAAATGAGTGTATATGCATTTACTCATAGGTGCAACAACCAAAGCCTATAACCAAATGGTTTGTGGGATCCCTCTGCTCACACAGCTACATCTCTTTCATAACCCATCCATTCCCCCTACTAATCCAGGACTCTGTCTTCTACTCCCAACTTTCAAACATTCTCCATCCATTTCCTCTGGATAAACACACTGATATAGCTATAGATAATTGTGAGTACCCCAAGACACACAAAACCTACTGGGTTTCATTTTCATTTCATTCTAGAATAGAGCCAATGTATATATTATTCCGAAATCACTGGGAAAGAAAATTGCATAAAACCTGGAACTGTTTCTCTCCCATCCCTGTCCCTGCAGCAAGAGGTCCCAGGGCTTCCTTTGTCCCCAGAAGAGCATCTGTTGCCCCACACAAAGGCCCTGTGTGTCTCCATCTCATCACCACGCTGCTGGTGAACACTGGGTGTTCCTCTCAGAGGCAAATGGATTTCACATTACAGTATAAGAATCTAAATGCAGATTTCTTTCTTGGTTGTACAGTATCTTAAGAGGGATTCCTTAAAATGGCTAACATCGAGAAGATTCATCAATCTGAAGTTACATGTGAAGTATGTATATGTGTCCTTTTGTGCATATTTTTCTGAATAGAACATCTTTAGGTTTTAGCAGATTCTGAAAAGGACAACTGACCTAAGGAAAGGGTGAAAGGACACAGGAGAAAAAAATTATTAATGATTTTACTGTATCACTGGGACTCCTGTGCTTACTTATTAGCACATGGCCCAAGGGTAGAGGAGAAGCCAGGAAGAAAAGAGAGCATTGCTACCAATAGAGGAGGGTAGGGTTATACTTCCCAACTCCCAGCAAAGGAAGAAAAAGGAAACATTTAGTGAGCACCTTCCACGTGCCAAAATTTGGACTAATGCTCTAATTTTTCATTTACTCAAACCCACACTTACAGGCTTCATGAGTTCTAGTGATGAATGACTAGAGTTCTAGATTCAAATTTGAATATTGGCTCTTAATCTCATTTGCTAAGATTCTATGTAGATTAAGGGTTAATTGTAGAAATCTCAACATTTAGTGATTTGGTAACTGTTACTATCTTATTTTATAGTATGGTTGATACTTGGCCATTGGTGTAAGACTGTAACAGGGTTGTCCCCAGGAAAGGGGGAAGTTCCAGAATCCTGATTCCACCCTAAGTGGGTAGAGCTGAGCAGGGAGAGAAGATTCTGCAGAGAGGGCAGGACAGAAGGAAGGGAAGAAGAAGGAAGCAGAATGGAGAGCAGCCAGGAGACCTGGAGGAGGCATGTGGAGCATAGCCACATGTGAAGAAACTGTGCTTGCTTCTTGGTCTTGGACTGGTTGGAACAGATGTGGGTGAGAGACCCGTGGGGAGGTTAACAATGGCAACTTTCATCTTGATTTTAATTTTGCTCTTTTCCTCCCAGATTTGTCTAACTCTTTCAGACCCTTTTCTATGGGTCGCTACTGAAAGGTCCTTTAGACGTGTGTCAGGCTTTTGGGCCTTGCTTTGGGCCAATCCTATTTGGCTGGACTTTTACCCTCAAGGAGATGGGTAACTTTGGATGCTGAGCTTAGTAACTATGTTTTTTGTCCTTTCAGTATTGCACCCTAATTGTATTAAAGTTCCTTTCCATTGAAGGCCTTATATGTTTGTCTTAATGCGGCGGATGGCAGAACCCATTCAGAGAGAGCAGGCTTAGGGGTTCTGGAGTGATCCTCTTCCCTGCCCTGTAACAAGACCAGAAAGGGGTTGACCCTGACATAGGTCCTCCGGGGCCACTAGCCAAGATGATCAGCCCCTGTGTTTCCATCAACTTTCCTTCCAGGAACCAGAGACTCCGTTCTTACTCCCTAGGTTCTGGCAGCCATTGCTGTTGCTTTGGAACTGGAGAAAGCTCTGTCCTCATACAGCATGGGGAAGCTGTGTTCTTGTCAGCTCAGGCTGAAACCCTGGTCCATAGAAGTACTGCTGTTTGGTGGCACAGAAGATAGTACTTGGTTTTAGATAGTGAGTCAAATAGGCTTTAATGGGCTAAGCTATGGATTAGTCTAGGAGTTAATAACACATATATGAGCTATTTTCCAGTTAAATGTCCTGTTCATATATTGGAGACCATTTTTATATGAAAGTTAAGGTTTTGAAGAATTGCATTCTCAGGCACAAGGGAAAAGAGACTTCGAGAAACATAACATTGAAAACTATTGATACTGTTTTCCCATTGTTGGATGTTAGTGCCATGTGGCTTGGATGTGACACTTGTCCTGCTCATGTTTAGTTGCATGATACATGGAATGAGGGACACAGAAAAGGATGCTTATTATTGTCTCTGCTTCTACTACCACTCAGCTTCTCTTCTACCTATAGGTAAGTAGGAGCTGCTACTATGAGTGAACTTAAATAACCCCAGGCCCACCACGGTCTGAGTTGTGAAGCCCATCCTGCATGTTTTCTTCCTCTGAGGGAAGAAAACTCAACTTTTTGGTGAATTGTTTATTTCCTTTTGACCACAGCTCTGTGGTAGGGAAAGATGGATCCAGTGTGTTCATGCGACAAAGCACTATATCACTAATGCATAGTTTGGGGATGTCAAGTTATCCTTTATGATTTGTAACATAAGGCACATTGAAACTATTATAGCTTATTATTTTAATTGTTCCTGAAACCACAACATGCCTTACAAACTGAGCCCTCTATAAGCCAGCAATTTTTTTTTTTAAGCCAGCAATTTTTAAACTTTTATTTTCAGGTACTTTTTAGTAAATTATTTTAGCTTCCTATATTTTCTTTCTCTAGTATTCAATTCCTTATTTTTTTGATCTGTATAAATAACATTCAAAGGAAAAATCCAGACCTGATCCTTAAAGACAGTTATAATGTAAACTTGAAAATGTCATGTTCCTTGCCAAGAGATGGTGTTGATTTTTGTGGGATATAGCCAAGTGCCTATCCTTTTACACACTGGGACATGTGGACCTATAAAAATTGCAATAGACAGAACCTTTTATTTATTTTTTGTGTTTTAAAATTTTTATTTTTTTCTTACAATGTTTGCTTTTCTAGGTGTAGTTCCCATATAATTACCACCACCAATTCACCCATGCACCACCACTGTAGTCCCTGTGCTCTTCCCGTCCTTGCCTGAACCCCACTCCCTCCCTCTTCCCTACAGAATATCTCTGATTTGCAGTTAGATGAAGGTTGATGTGTTTATTGGGGAGATATTTAAAAGAGCAAGTGTACGTACACATGGTGCATGTGTATTTAATAGTATGTGTACATCTCAGTACATGTCTCTCTGGTCATGAGAATAAGCCTGTGCACTTAAACCCAGGATCGGGCAGAATGGAGTTCAAGAATGTTCTGATTGCGTGCACTGTAACCACATTGGAATGGCCCTCACACAATCATCTAGGTATGTATTTTCTCAGAGAATTCAGAGCTCAGATTTCTTGGAGAAAACTATGGCACAAACAGTTCATAAGCCACTTTTCTACAGCGCTTTTGTTGGCCTAGATAATGTCTTTCTCCTTTTCTTGGGAGAATCTTGCGCTTAATTTTCTACATGTTCAAGCTTTTAGGGTTTTAGAGATTCAGTGGGGTAGAAGAACTGGGTGTGGGCAGAGGATGAGCAATAATGATGATGTACAAAGACAGTCTGTGCAATTTCCAGAGCTGTTGGAACAGCCTAATAGAGCTGTGGTTAGGTCAGTGAGTCTGTTTTGTTTTGTTTTTGAGTCTGTCAGTGCCACTGTCTATGAAGCTTCAGTGCTGACCTTGTTTTTATAAAAAGAGCCGTCATGCCTTTTCACGTGCATGCATGTGGATATAATAAAAGGACTCTGAATTATTTGTAATTTCGGTTTCCATTAAAAACCACTGGAGAGAGGATAGTGACTAAGGATTTTTAAAATACATATACCATAAAATTTACCATCTTAACCATTTTTAAGTGTATAGTTCAGTGGCATTAAGTATAATTACAATGTTGTGCAACTATAGGGTTTTTTTAAACAATGGGCTGCTCTGTGCAAATATGATTTCTACTTTGCTTAGACTGAAAGCCATCTCTTACCCCAAGGACAATCTAAGTAGAATGTGTGTGCTAAAGTAACTGAGAGTATCAGCTTTTTACAATAAATAAAGCCTTCAATATTACAACTGCTACCAAATCTGTTACTAAATCTGTTTAGATTCTAAATTAGCTTCTGCATATCACACCATGTGAAGGCAGCCTTTCTTGTGGCAAATCCTCATGTTTCCCTTTTCGGTTCCTAAGTAACAATCTGTTTTTAGGCCACTGGCAAGACTTATGACAGCTTCTCCCCGACTCTGGCAATCTTGGTTCTACCAATTCAGACTAAGGATATTGATTATCTGTTATGCTAAAAATAGCCTCTCTCCGGTTGCCTTCAACATTATGGAATGCAATCTCTAATAAAGGGGAATTGGTTTTATATCTTGTAAATAAAAAGTGCACGGTATTAAAGATTTTAATTAGTTATAACCTGAGAGCTAAGTACACCCATTTTCACACCCATTTTATGGATGTGAAATCTGAAACTTAATTAAATAGTAGCCTCAGGTAGTACCCCGGAAGAAGTGGGTTTCAATTTGTTTGCTTTACTATAGAATGCCATGCTGATACTGCGCACCCACAGGACACTTAATGCCATTCTTAGATTTACAGGGAGGAGGCCTCCCTGGTGGCGCGGTGGGTTAAGCAACGCACTATGAAGCAAACTGCAACTAATGCAGCAGGAGTTCGATCCCTGCCTCCAGCCGGGGGGACCCACATGGTGCAGCAGACCTCTCCTGCCTCGCCCACTGCTCCCCTCAGCAGTGTGCTTCAGTCAGTCTGCCTGTTCTGCTCCCCGCTCTGTCTCTGGTGAATCCTCTCACCTCCTGCGACTCTGACCTGTACCCCAGCTCTTGTATGCATAAATAAATAAATCTTTAAAAAAGAGAGAGAGAGATTTACAGGGAAGGTGGAGATCAGCAGGCTTCTGTAGCAAAGTAATCATTGCGCACATTCAGAGTTTTGAAAAGTAATTGAACCCCATGAGAAAACTATGATGATCTCAGTGTGGGTTCTGTCTGAATAGGTTTCATGGGAATGACTTTCCAAAACTTGGAGGTCATTATTGTAGAATTGTAACCTTCAAGGCTAAAGGTTTTACCTCCTGAAAACCTCTAAATCACATTCAAATGTTTGCTTTTAAGATTTGCAGAATACAGATTGCATTCTGGGTGCTCCTTAAATATTAAGAATAATAGTTAAGCTTTGTGATTTTGTTCAAAAGATTTTTTTTTTCAATCGTTTGTAGAGTATTTGGTTCTAGAACATATGATCCATGAATTTTCCATAACAAAATTTATGTAAATATATGTATACTATTTTTTCCCAGTGGCATTTTTTTCCTTCTGTGTAGACATACTTGGACATAATTGGATATCCAATGGTACTCTAGCTGGCTTTGGTGTAAGCTGTAGCTTTTGCTCCTGAGGATATTTTGAATAAACACATCACCTGACATTCTTTCTTTATCTCCTTCTTAGGTTCATGTAGCAAGATTTAGATGATGCAAAGTTTTATTTTCATGATTTTTGCTATATTATATTTTATACTTCTTGTTTAAACTAATGCCCTTTATACTGTAATTGTGAAATGAGTGTGTGTCCTTTTTAACTATACTGATATAGCGTAGTAACCAGAATGAATCCCCATTTTCCACATGGAAAAAAGTCACAGAAAATAGAAACATCTTTTCCCAAACTCTCAAAGAAAGAACCAGTAGAAGGAAGTCATACTTAATATGTATTTTAAAATCTTATGTACTCATTTGTAACAAACCATACTTATTTGAAGAAAGTTTCCTATATTGCTTCATCAAAAGAGTGGAGGGGACTGTTCAAGTTTCCAAAAGTTAGATGACAATGTGTTTCAAGTTCAAGAATGCTTAGTAGTTTCAGTTAAAACACTAGGTGCAACTCCTGACTCAGAGATACCGTGATTCATATTACTAGATCAAAAACTTAAGGAAATAATTGAATGTGTATTACATTTACTACCTATTTTATATAAATTCCACAATGCCTTGCATTATAGCTGTTTGTTTATATGTCCTAACTACCTCCTCTTGGAAGATAAGTGTGGGTAGGGGAGCAGGAAAGAGAAGATACCTTTTTATTTCCTGTTTCCCTAGCAATTTAATTGGATGCTGAGAATGTATATGATTGATAATGTAGAATAAGTGGTGATTATTTGTTATGTAGAATAAATGCATTTACAGCGTGATTACTCTGCTATTGTCCCATTTTTTTAATTTTTCAGATCAGAATGTAAAGCCAAATAGAACCAGATTACTGGAGCATCATTTTAATATATTTGCCCTGTGGTTCATGTCAGGATTAAATCTAGGATTTCCATTCATGATAACCCACTAAGTGGATGTTAGATTTAGATTACAAAGATCATTTTGAAAAGAAAATAAGGAAAGAGAAGCCAGAGAACATAAAGCTCCACTTCTGTCTTGTTTTATTCTTCAGCTTTGTCCTTGCTTATTGGTGATTGTGACCTTGCACACAAAATACAGGGTTGGCTCACCAGACTTTTTTCTTCCTGTGTGCTGTTGGTGAGTAATGGCTGCCCACTGAGAAGTAGTGTCATAAGAACCTGAGCGATACCACTTAGGAAACTGGGTTCAGCTCCACAGGGTGTGAAGTCTAGGTACAGAGTCTTCAACAGCCTTGTCCTGGGAACAAGCAGCTTGCTGATTGTCATCTTTCTTGTACAAATGGTTCATCTGACTCTTGAAATCGTGTCATAAATTGGGTCAAGTCGAATTGTATGAAATTGCCATATTTGGTCATTGTTGCCTAAAATGACATTTATATACTGTTTGACTTAACAAAGAGTATGAAGAAAGAAATGTCTTTAAATTTTAAACTCTCACACTAACTTTTAAGCCTTTAATTAAAAAAAAAAAACCAACTGTTTTTTAAAAAAAATACATTTGGTCATTCTCATTTGCTATGAGAATTTATTCAATTAATAGCCTTCACCTTCAGAAATGTTATTATCAATGGCAAAAATGACATAGAAGGGTAGACATGGATCCTAGGACTTCAGAAAAGAATTACGTTTCAAAGTATCACAATTCCAACTATAGTAAATGGCAGATGTATTGAACATAAAATATGCATCAGGACGAATAGAGGTTATTGGGAGAAGAGTGGAGGGATGGTTAGAAGTAAGGTGAGTGCTCCCAAGGGAGGGGTGGAGAGCGAAGGTATAAAAACACCTTCACATCAGGTCTGCTCACCATCCATACAGCACAGGTCTAGGGAGAGAGAAAAATATCATGTGCATAAATTCAGATTCTCATCCTGAAAGATCATGCTGTTTGCTGGTATCTAATATGTCTCTGAGAATGCTATTTTTGCTTAGCTATTAGAAAAGTAAAATGCTAATGTGTGAAAGAAACAACCATGTCATGCTTAGTAATTGAATTATGATCAACTTAATAATTATGTGGGAAAAAATCCATCTGATCCTTTGTTGGTTTGGATATGGGGCAATTATTGAGAAAGGAAGGTACTTAAAGTCTCAAAACGGGATGAAGAATGGGAGAGCAGTATAGTGTACTTAGTTTCCATTTTTCTTGGTACTAGCCATGTTTGCCTATTACAGTGAACACTGGTGAAGTTTAATTAGTTGAGGTCATGCTGTACCTGAGTAGCTTTAGCATACTGCATCATTGAAAGAAATAATCAAAATAGCCTTTCCTTGGATCTTTTATTTCACACACCTAAGTTAAATTAGAATTTTATGTAGCTGCTTAAGAAAATCTTCTTGATGACTTTTAAGTGAGTTGTTCTTGAATCTTTGTGGTTATTTTCTATCCTTGGTTCTTTAGGTTACGTGTGTCACTTCTGTTTTAAAAGCAGGACTTACCTATAGCTACCTATAGTAGCTTTAGAATACTGCATCATTGAAAGAAATAATCAAAATAGCCTTTCCTTGGATCTTTTATTTCACACACCTAAGTTAAATTAGAATTTTATGTAGCTGCTTAAGAAAATCTTCTTGATGACTTTTAAGTGAGTTGTTCTTGAATCTTTGTGGTTATTTTCTATCCTTGGTTCTTTAGGTTACGTGTGTCACTTCTGTTTTAAAAGCAGGACTTACCTATAGAATTAATCATTACAACGTGATTGTTGCAGGCTAAATGGCTAGTGTGCTCTGCTGTTTGTGACTTTGCATTTAGACATGGAAGGGCCTTTTACTCTGTACTAGCTCCAACGGCCTTTTTTGGGCCACTTACCGGAACAATTGCAGACGGCAGTGTAATCGTATGTCTTTGTGGCTGTGTCCAGTTTACAAGTATCTTGTGGATCTGGTGTAATTGATGCTTTCACAAGTTGGGTATCTTGAGCTTACTGTGCTTATTGAGGGCCGGGTTATTACCTTGGGCAGCTCTCTGTTCGACTAGGTTTTCACAACTGTCATATGGGAAGTACATTTAAAATCTTCAGATTAGAAAACTTTATTGTCAGAGGAAACTACATTTCACCTGACTTTTGGTTAAGAATACACCATTTAGCTGAAGATAGCAAATGTGAAACTCCTGAGATTTCAGGTTTGATTTATCTGTTACCATTTACTTTAATCACAAATCACCTTCTTTCTCTTTATCCATAGCTTTCTTAACAAGTCTTTAACTTCTTTAAGATCTTCTGTGTTAGCATTTTTTATTTTCTTTGCCTCTCCCATCAGACCCATTGCTTATTCTTTATTTTTTTTAAAGATTTATTTATTTATGCATACAAGCATTGGGGTACAGGTCAGAGGTACAGGGGGCGAGAGAATCCACCAGACAGAGTGGGGAGCAGAACAGGCAGATCAACAGAAGTACACTGCTGAGGGGAGCAGCGGGCACAGCAGGAGAGGTCTGCTGCGCCATGTGGGTCCCCTCCCCAGCCCGCGGCAGGGATCGAACTTGTGCTGCAGTGGCTGCGGTTTGCTTCATAGCGCGTTGCTTAACCCACTGCGCCACCAGGGAGGGCCCCCATTGCTTATTCTTTTCCTCATAATTTTCCACCAGAAGATGCTCAAAAAATTATTCTGGTGTGCCTACTCCTGGTCTGCCTTTGCTGGCAGTTTTTTTGTTTTGCTGTTGTTTTTATTTGTCTTTCATTAAAACACCAATGGTTTACTTCCTGTTAGTGTTTTGGAAGGATAGGATCCCCCCTTCAGGTGTAGTTACCATAGCCCACCCAGCAACAAAGCAGTAAAACATGCCTTGGTTACTCCCCTTCTTGGGTCCTCCACACTTGGGTGGGGGAGTAAATACTGAAATTTCATGAAAAATATAATTTACTCTGGAAGAGAAATGGTCTTAATTTGAAACTACCACCAGTTTTGACCAGGGAGGTTATTAGCATCTGTTAATGTCCCTGTTCTATTAAAATAAGAAATATGAAAAACCATTGTAAAAAGATAGGGATGATAAAGGTAAGCAAAGTCAGTGTGGGAATTCATATAGGTCACCATCCCTACAATCTTTTTTTAAAATATTTATGCATACAAGAGCTGGGGTGCAGGCCAGAGGTGGGGGGGTGGTGTTGAGAATATTCACCAGAGACAGAGTGGGCAGAGAACAGGCAGCTAGACTGAAATACACTGCTGGGGGAGCAGTGGGTGAGACAGGAGAGGTCTGCTGCGCCATGTGGGTCAGCTCCCTGGACAGGGATCAAACTGGTGCTTCAGTGGCTACATTTAGCTTCATAGTGCTGCGACTTAACCCCTTGTGGCACCAGGGAGGCCTGACTGTCCCTACAATTTAAAAATTCATAACTATATATTGCACATGTTTTCCTGTAATGTATTCTTTCTCATAATATATATGCAATTAATTAAGCACCTAGTATGGCACATAACAAGAATCAGTGATATTTGTTGCTTGACAGGAAGGACAGTAGTGTTTAATATTTTAAAAACAAAGCAATAATTTGTCAGGGATAATCATTTTTAAGCATACCCTATTCAGAAAACAAATACAATATAATATTATTTGTTTCTACTACATTTGATGATAAAAAAAAAATCTTTCCAAAAAGACTACAAAAATAGTATCACCACCATCTTCAAATTTTAAAAAGTGACAAAATGTAAGAGAAGTTAATACTTAGCATATCATTTTCCCCCCAAACTGGAAAATTTTATACAGGAATATTACCTAGAAGCTACTTAAATTTTTAAAAAGGGATTTTGAAAATAAAATCACAATTACCGAGATTCTCATTTGTGAAATAAGTTATAATTATCAAAAAATGAACATAATGTGTAAGTAAATAAAGTGTAAATAGTTTGTTGCCCATTATCATATTTTTGGAGAAGTATTTTTTGGGGAGGCCTCTTTCCCAGAGTAAATATTCCTCTTAGCGGGACTTCAGCTGCGCACATTAGCATATGAAGTGAGTGCCCCATATTCTTAGTGATCCAACTTCGAACATCTCTTCTGCCCATCATTAACAACTGGAGCACAGAAAATTATGAACAGAGAGAGAGTCAACAGATGCCTCTTCCTGATTACTGCCAAAATACCTTAAATGTAATGGACATTTTTCTGAATAGTAAGGTAATACATATTGTGAGACATTTAGAAAGTGCAAAAAAGGATTAAAATTTTTTTAACCATCTGTTTTTAGTAATCCCACCATTTACATATAACTGTTAACGTTTTGGTACATATTACTCTGCCTTTATAAACTCTACATGTGTCTATTGTACAGACTTACATGTCATTGCATATAATCTTACAACCTGTTTTCTTCCCACATAGTGTCTGAAGTACTTTTGAAATATTCTTCTGAAACAGTTATGATAGATCTCTTATTTGAAATTTCTACCTATTTTATGGGGAAAGAATTAATGGTGTATGGTTTTGATTTGCATTTCTTTTGATATCTGATGGTGTTCAATATTTCTTAATGTCTGAGCACTTTTATGAATTACATGTTTACTGACATTTTCTTTTGGGATATTTATGTTTTTATAAATAAGGGACCTTTTTCTAACCACATGTATCATAGATACTTTACCATTTTAGCATTTGTCTTTTAATACTATGAATAGTTTTTGTTTATTTAAATATTTATTGTTATTTTGGGGTTAGTGATCTAAGAAATATCCCTACGGAATTGATTTGGGGTGACTGTACTAGGTGTCCAGCAACACACATACTAAAGTGGTTTCAGAAATGCAGTTGGGATTGAACAGCTACAAACTTGTCAATGGTAAAGACCTGGTGAACCTGAGGCCTGAGCTCTGGGGCACATGGCAGCCTCCAGGCTGGCCAGGATTAAGGCAGCTCAGCTGCACTCAGCCTGCTGCATCTAACTAGGTCAGTCTGCAGTAGCTCTGACAGACCGTGGGGCTATTTTTGTCAGTGTTTCTTCTGCTAAGAAAATCAGAATTGAGAAAAGCTACAGATGCTTCCCATATGGTTGCTATTAGTGAAATCATGGACTGAGGGCTTAATTCAAAAAAGCAAAGCAGGTACACGCAAATGATTTAGAGACTTACAGGGCAGAGAGGGAGCTCTCTAGCTATCACAGGGCAGTGCTTCTGTTTACAGGGAGGCTGCTTCATCTTGCCAGTGGTGACCTCTGTCCTTTCTAGTTCTTCCAGGGAGGGGCCTTCTGTGCTGGTGTTCATGGTTTTCCCTGACTCACAGTACAGTACTGGATGATGGATTAGAATGTTCTTACTTCCCTTTCCTCCCCCTTTCCCAAAGGATTTTTTCCCCAATATCTCTCGGCAAGACGTTTGCGTGCTTCTGGGGATGTCCCACTGACATTAGTGAACTGAGCTGCCACAGTTTCTCGCCTAAGTCTAGAATTTAGAGAGAGAATTTTCATTTGCTATCATATGTGCTTGTCCTTACAAAGGCTTACTTAGACAGACGCAGCAGTGAGCAGGCTGTGATGGTTTATCAAGCTAATTGGTCCATTAGATGTACTTGATGTTTTGCAGAGTTCTAGGAAGAGGAAGACGTGTTCATCTGCAGCAGACTTGTGGAGCCTACTAATGGAATTTGATATCCGTTTTTGCCATCTGTAAAAATGCATTATGGGTTCATATTTTAAAAAATTGAAGAAAAAACATCAGTGGGATTGATCGTTAAGTCATCAAATTTAGTTACCTTCTATGAAGGCAGTCAGGTGACCTCTAAATTGGATTTCCCCTCAGTTTCAATCAATGCATTTATCCCAGTACATTGGGCCTACAAAGAGAATTTACTCCCACACTGTTTTCATTTTATGAGAAATGTCATGTTGAAACAATATCACCTAAGTGTCTTATAAAGAGAATCCTGAAATAATATAACTTACAAACATACTGTAGTGATGTTTATAAAGTGTATCCCCAACTGAGGCCAGGTTAGTAAATACTGAAAAACAGAAAAATCCATGGCCAAGTTAATTTGGGGGACTTACTAAACTGTTTACTTACTATAGGATTTCTTAAATACTATAATGGAGTTGTACGTGTTGTAATTATTTAGAAGAGACAATTCATTTGCTTTTTCGAAATGTAATTACTTGGCACATGCTCAGTAAGTCCTGAGACACACATAAGTTTTGCATAAGCAATTGAGTGTCATTGTCATATATAGTTTAAGAATCACTGTGGTTCAAGTTTTTTTACTTCTCAGTATTTATATTTATACATAAACCATAACCTAACAGATTAAGAAAATGCCTTCTCAACCTAGATATTTCTTTCTGCAGGTTATTGGTTAAAGAAAGCTGGAGTCCAGTGAAAGACTTCATAGTTTAAGTGGAAAAGATAGAATCGAATGAAGGCATACAATACTAGAATGACCATTTGGGGAAGAAATGGAAACGAGCAGCAAAAAATGAGATTTTTTTACACTACAAATGGTTCTGATAAGCATATATGGTAAATTATGCTAGAGTCCAACTAAAGAAGCTTTGCGCCATGGTTGATAATCATGGCATTTTACTCTTCAATGAAAGACTAGTTAGGTTCCATTTTACTTTAGGAAAAAAGTATGATAGGATTGTGGGGTTTTTTGGTGTGTTTAATAGCAGTGCTAGTTTTCACTTGGTTTTTGCTGCCAAATGTGCCAAACGAGTCTGTTTTCTGTGGTTAATAGTAACTGGGTCTAGGAGGGAAATGTTACTAGGGATGGGCCTTTTCAGGGCTTCCCTTGAGCTAAGAATAAGACTCTCAGCTCTTGGGAGACATGGTGCGGGGAGATTGCTCCTTGAAACTCTTTGAGCTCACCTCCTGCTGCTCGGATTTGACAGATTCTATTTCCTTTTGCCTCACAGGGGCAACTAGTTTTGCCCTCAAATTGCTTGTTGTTTGCTCAATTTTCATATTTTTCAACAATTTAAAATTAAGCCTATGAAAATTATTTCCATCTAGTCAAATCAAGTTGTTTTTTTCCTTCTGAAACAGAAGAGTCTAAAAAAATTCTGAAAATGTGCCACTATGTAAAGAGATGGATAGATTTTTATATTTCTTCTGATATTTATAACAGCAATTTTAATGGGAATGAAGGGAATTCGGAAAACACTTCATTCCCTGTTCTCTCACTTTAAAAATGTAAGTTGTATTTTTAGGAAAACCTTGTTTTTGTATATTATATTCATTCCTCTCACCCCTAATTTTAATTAATGTTCCTTGAAAGAAAGGAGTTGTGTACATGATTTTTCAATATCAATGATGAGTAATTTTTTCTTATTTTCATGTAGTATCAGAAAACTGTGAAGAATTCCAGGTGCCTCACCCAGATTCCCCAGATGTTAGCATTTTGGAAGATATGCTTTTAAATTCTCTTTCTCTCCTTAAGAAAGCAAACAATCTTTATGTAAATATACGATACATGTTGAGATTAAGCAGTTACCATTGGTAAAAAACTGCTGTCTCATCTACTGACCTTATTCAGATTTCACCGTTTGTTCCCTTGATGTCCTTTAAAGCAAAGGAAAAGCCAAGATCCTGCATTTTATTTAGTTATTATGTCATTTGATCCTTAATACTTCCTCTGAGCCCTTCTTTGTAGGTCATGCTGTTTATATTTTTGAAGCATTCAGAGCATTTATTTTGTACAGTGCTTCTCAGTTTGAATGTACCCGATGTCACATTTTGTCCTAAATGTTAAATTGGAAGGTACATACTGCTCTGTCCGTCCTGTGATGCTTTCTCACTCTGTTAAGATGGTGTCAGTTAGGTGTGTCCACTTGTAAGTTACTGATTTTTACTTTGTAATTAATACATATCTTTTGAAGAGCGATTTCGAAAGCATGGAAATAGTCTGCTTCCTCTATGCTCATCTTTGGTTTTAGCTTCAAGGATTCTTGCCTGAATCTGCAGGTTTACATTAGTTGCTAAACAGTGGTGTTCTGATTCATTATTCTCTCTACATTTACTAGTTGACTTTCTACTTTAAGGAAGAACTTTTCTTTCACTTGTTTGTTTATATCCCCTGGCCTCATGAATATTTATTTTTATTCTATAGATTATAATGCTTTTCACTAGTTACTTATTTTGATGCTCAAATTGTCCCAACTTTGGCCACTGGGATCCCTTACAAGTTGGCGCCTGTGTCTTTTTAACTGTCTCCATCTTTCCTTGGGCACATCCTTACTCTGGCACAAGATATCCCAGACTCATCTTGTACTTTGCTTGACCCAGTCTTGGAATCAGTCATTTCTTCAAGGAGCCTGGTTCCTTTAAGTGGCGAACAGTTTAAATCCAAGACATGGCTGCTAGCTGTTTCACTGATACAGGAATAACACTGCCTTTAACCTCAATAAGCAGAGGTGTGAAATGGGTACACACGTACCGGTAATGTGTAGATACGCAATCAGTAATATGTACATATACAATCAGTGATCTTTGTTTTTAATGTAACTAATTTTAATGCCATGAAATCACACTGGAGTAGGAGTAAATAGATAAGCAATTTTGGATTCTGACCCTGCTCGATATTCACTACCCATAAGAGCTTGGGCAAATATCTTATATCCTCTTTTTCAACATTTTCTATGATAAAAATTTAAAAATAAATGAAAGATGATTTTAAAGAAACTTCCATTTCTGAAATTCTGTGATTCTATATTTCATATATGGATATATTTTCAGAAAGTTTTATTTCAGAAAGTCAGAAGAGTACCTTACAAAGAACTTCAAAGTCTCAAAATCATTATAATTTAAATTTAGGGCCTCCCTGGTGGCACAGCTGTGTGAGCACAGCACTGTGAAGCATCCCTGGCCAGGGAGGAGACCCACATGGCGCAGCAGACCTCTCCTGCCTCGCCCGCTGCTCCCCTCAACAGTGTGTTTCAGTCCATCTGCCTGTTCTGCTCCCCACTTTGTCTCTGGTGAATCCTCTCACCTGCCACGACTCTGGCCTGTACCCCAGTTCTTGTATGCATAAATAAAAAAATCCTTAAAAAATAATTTAAATTTAGATACTACTATAGAAATTGTGTACTTCATTGTCTTTATTTTGCAGTAAGATAAACTAGAGCATCTCTACGGATTCATACATAGCTACACTATCTAACATGATAGTCACATGAGGCTGTTGAACACTTAAACTGTGGCTTGTGTTATTGAGGAACTGAATTTTTAAATTTGATTTTGATTTCAGTAGTCCTTTGTGGCTGGTGGTTACTATTCAATATATTCTACAATGAAGCTCTAGAGAATAAATGACTCCTTTACTCAGGTGCTAGTGACAGAAGCAAAGTAGGATCCCTTCTATAGTGAATTCCAGACTTAGTTAACTAAATCAACTTCATATACCTTTCATAGTAGCTAGTTCAAATTATTTGCTACTATAATTTCTGCCACATGTATTTCATAGCAGATTATTTAAATCCCAGATACTTCAACCTGATGATCTATAGCGGTATATTTAGTATTATATTTCAAAGAAAACATTCTTTCAACAAATCTATTTTCAGTAGCTAATAGTAACTATAAATATAGTAAATATAGCTAATAGCTATAATTTGAGTGCTTATTCTTTTTAATTATTTTCAACAGAAATGCCTTGGTTAAAAAGAGTCCAAAATGCTACTGTCCACATTTTATGTTAAAATGGTGATACTTTCTCCAAAAACTCTGTAGGTTTAATTATATTACACTTGTTCACAACCTTCTATAAATGTTATACAAGCTTTTCTGCCTTTGATGGGAATTTGCAGTTCAGTTAGAGAGTAACCCTCAGAACAGAGTGGGTGAGAGAATTGGCAGCAGCTTTCAGGATTTTTTTTTGTGTGTGTGCTATGTATTGAAGTATTAAAGCTGTTCCTAACTTTGATCTAGTAATAGTCCTTGCAAACTAATCTGCAATTTAAGTGCCATGTTTATGAAAAATGGGATAACTTGAACGTGCAAGAAGATGAAAATAACCAAGCACATTTCATACCTTTAAAAAGAGCTTTTATAGATGTGGAAAGTAAATGTTAGCTTGAAAGGCAGTATAGAAAGCAATAGATGCAGAACAGTTTAAACTAGATAAAATATGGAGAAATAGTGTGACAGAACCACTGCTTATCACATTGTCAGATTTTATCTTTTGATACATCTGCTAAATGAGAAGACTAGATTCTCTCC
This sequence comes from Galemys pyrenaicus, assembly GCA_019455555.1. Lineage (NCBI taxonomy): Eukaryota > Metazoa > Chordata > Mammalia > Eulipotyphla > Talpidae > Galemys > Galemys pyrenaicus. Next base: position 4,832,163 of record JAGFMF010011861.1, read on the forward strand.
ACCAGCCTGGATCTCAGGCAACTCTCTCAATAAATGTTCAATGGAATCATGTCTTATTTGATTCATTCCTTTCTGCCTCCCCAAAGTCTAATCCATCCACAAGCCCTGTTGGCACTACCTCGAGAGTATATCACATCCATCTGCATATGTCCTCTATTCCTGTTCTGAACTACATTGTACTCTCTCCAGATTAGAACTTTAGTGACTGATTTTGTTTCAACATGTGGCCCTTCCATGCACAGCTCCCAGCCAGTCTCTGCACAGCAACCCATGACCTTTTAAAAGTATAGATCAAATCCTGATACTTCTCTATTTAAAATTTTACCTTGCAACTGTTTCCCACTGATTTTAGTATGAAAACCTTACTATGCATTCCAGAATCTTGACTTTTTTTTCTCTACATATTAACCCAGTTGACATTTTTTTTATTCATTGCTCACTCTGGCCTCACCATCTTTGTACTTATAACCCCTCTTTCTGAAACATTCCTGAGCTTTTAGAATGACTGGATGCTCTTCAATCTACACTACTACTTCCCTGCCCTCCCTTATACCCAAACAATCCCAGTATTATTTTGTTCACAGCATTGTTCTTACTTGTTAATCTATTCTCTCATATATTATCTCTACATTCCCTGGATGAAAGAGTCTCAAGTAACAATGCATCAATCTCACAGATTAGAACTTTAGTTAGCATATAGCAATTGAGGTAGGGAATAAATGGCTACTGTCAATGAGGACGTAGTTAAAAGGCTGTCTTCGGCAAATTACATCATTAAAAAATTTAACACATTTTAAAATGTGCTTCACCAAAGATTTAGCAACTCCACTGTAAGATTTATTCTTCAGACATTGATTAGATCCGTACCACTCTAGAGGCAGTCTTCTTTGTAATATTGAACCATTTGAATTATTTAATTTGAATTTAATTATTACATTTAAATTATATAATATTGAAAGTTTGAACAACTAATTCAGAGTGTTCCTTAAGTAGCTCAAACTATACCCAGAACCTTTCAAGAGCTAGACAGATGAGTTTGCTCTCTCAGGAATCTGCTACATAAATTACTGCATTTCCTACAGTTCAGTTTTGTGCAACCATTAATAAGGATATTTTAGGAGCATATTTGCTGACCTGGAAAGATGTCCAGAGCACATAATTCCAAAATAGCATTAACCAAAGATCTCTTTATATTTTAGTTTTTTTTAAAGTTTTATTTTTTTATGCATACAAGAACTGGGGTACAGGCCAGAGCTGTGGGGGCGGGTGGTGAGAGGATTCACCAGAGACAGAGCCAGGAGCAGAACAGGCAGATCAACAGAAATACACCGCCAAAGGCAGCAGCAGGCGCAGCAGGAGAGGTCTGCCGCACCATGTGGGTCACCTCCTTGGCTGACGGCAGGGATCGAACTTGTGCTGCAGTGACTGCAGTCTGCTTCTTAGTGTGTGCTTAACCCACAGCGCCACCAGGAAGGCCCCTCTTTTTATATTATACAGAGGTTTATATACTTTGAAGAAATATACAAGATAATAAAATATTTTAGTAATATGTCTGAAGTTTGAGATTGCTGCTTATTTTAAAAATATTTATATTTTCTTTGCTTAATTTTAATGTCTAATTTATACTCTTGAAATGTACATCCTAGTACCTTTGCAAATTGACCCACATACTAAAGGATATGGCTCTTAGCCCATTTTCTTTTTTTTTTTTTTAAGATTTTTTACTTATGCATACAAGAACTGGGGTACAGGCCAGAGGTGTGGGGGTTGAGAGGAGTCACCAGAGACAGAGTGGGGAGCAGAACAGGCAGATTGCCTGAAATACATTGCTGGTGAGACAGGAGAGGTCTGCTGCACCATGTTGCTCACCTCCCTGGTCGGGCATTGAATTTGTGCTGCAGTGGCTGCTGATAGCTTTATAGTGCTGTGCTTTAACCCCTTGTGCTACCAGGGAGGCCCCTGTAGCCCATATTCTTAACTTAGTGTGTCCCTTGAACTACAGCTATACTCAGAGCCTTTCAGAGGCTGGATGATGAAGGTGATCTCTCTCCCCTCCTTTCGTAATGATGCTAGAGAAATATAATCAGTGTAGCTTAGAAAAGGTCTATCACTTTTTGGGAGAATCAAGATAGACTTTGTTAAGGATGAGGATGTCTGCCTTGGTTCTTGGAGTACTCGACAGAAGTTATTAAAGATTTCATGTGGAAAGAGGAATGGGAGTAGAAGGAAGGAGTGGAAATCATGGAATGTTTAAGGAAAAGCAAATGTGTCCATTCTAAAAAACATGGGATATGTGGGGTAGTGGTGGGATATAATTCTCAACAGTAGGTTGGGAACACATGGCAGTGGCTTTAATTTGGCAGGTAATTGGGATACATGAAAGGTACTTGATTAGAGGAATAATGAGCACCTAGAGCTAGTTTTTAAATACTAAGAGATTGTAGAAATTAAAGGGGAAGGACTGGGAGTGGTGATGCCAGTTCAGAGGTCAATGATGGAAGCAAAACTGATGTTGGTTTGAGGTTGGGTTATTTGCCCAATATGTCAAGTATTGTATTTCATAGGTGAAAATCCTGTTCCTGTTTCCTAGTGACTCAGCACACTGCTATAAATCTCTTCTACTCTGGTCATGCATGTAATGCTTGTAAGATAAGAATTTGTACTTGAGATATGTTACACTTGACATTTGTACTTCCTTCTCTCCCCCAACCTGACTAAGGTATTATAGCTGCTACTTGCTGAAGACAAGGTAATATCTAGCATTAGAAGAAGATATCATAGCCAGTGATACACCAAAAGGGCAGCATCGATTTATGGGTTTTATTAAGTCAGATCTGTGCAATATTTTGCACATGAGTTTGTTTTTGCATGTATGACTATGTATTTTAGTTCCCTATAATAACATCAGCATGTTAGCCTCAAATTATAAAGGCAAATACTGAAAAAATTGCATTGGTTTGGGCTGAGGAGATTAACAAATGCCCATGTTAGAACTAGGTCAATTTCCTTATTTTAATTTCTGATCTAACTCAGGACTCCAGCTGTCAGACTCTCCCATTAATCCTCCATGTTAGTAAAATCCCCTCTGAAATGCACTGTAATTAACTTGCAGGAATTAACAACAAAAGGTGGAGAATTCAAATAATATTCGGTTACAAATTTCCCATATGGAAGTGGACATTTAAATCTTTGATAAATTATTTAAAAATTCTTGGAGAGGTAGGCTTTGGTAAGATATTTATTCCACCGAAAGAAGCAATTTCTAGCGGTTTCAGCCCCAGTAACCCAGGCCCAGCAATTTGACTTCGCTGAAATATTTGATAAGAACTATTGTTCTTATCAAAAAAAGCATAAAGATTTTTGATGACTTCATTCTAGGTATCCCTAAACTGGTGTGAATCATAAAAAGTCATAGGAAAGCCAGTTGTAGCTGATGACATGCCCATAGGGGGGTTGAAAGGAGATTGAGATGCTTGGCTTATAGGCAGAGCGAAATGGTACCAATGTAAGGTAAGTCTCTCATTTGTTTGGTAAAGTATAGTTTGATCATCCCTGTGAAGTTTAGACATAAAAGAAAATCGTTTCTACCATTTGAGGTTGGCATGGAAGATTCCAGAAAGGTATAAATATGGAATTTGAGAAACAGACAGGCATCTTTTACTTAGCTCCCTAAAGAATACAATTGTGTGTGGAGTGCATTTTTAAAGATATTGGGTTTCTCTTATGTAATTGGCACTAGTAGCTTTTGTCACTGTCCAAGGCACTATAAAATGGTACTGAGAAAGCAGTATCTTAAAGATTGGAGGTTCTGAGATCAAGCTAAAGGAAATATAGGGTGGGATAAGATAACTCTTGGGAAGGAAAGTAAAACAGGGTAAATAATGTGTTAGTGCACTGCGAAGGTTATACCCTCCCCAAACTATACTCACTGCTTTTTTGAACATAGGGGAAATGGAAATATCAAGAATTAAGGTGAATAAGGGGGCCTAGGGCCTCGCTGGTGGCCCAGGGGTTCAAGTTTCATTGCCATAAGCTATTGCCAGCCAGCAGCATGAGTTTGATCCCAGGCCAGGGAGCTCACCCACAGGGTGCAACAGACATGTCCCTCACTACGACCCTCAGCAGTGTATTTCAGTTGATCTGCCTGTTCTGCTTCCCACTCTGTCTCTGGTGAATCCTCTCACCCCCTGCACCTCTGACCTATACCCCAGTTCTTGTATGCATAAACAAATAACAAAGAAATCTTAAAAAAAAGGAAAGGGATCTGGAGAATGTGACATGTTTTAATATTCCTAGATTGACCTTGTGATCAGAAGCAAGTTGCCACTGGGATTTGAAACAATTCATATTATTCAAGTCATACCCACTATGTCAAAACCATTTTGCAGCAGATAATAAACTTAATCTTTATTGTTTATCATTAAATTTATCTTCTCACATCATTGTTCATTTTTATACAATATGTGACTTTTTCCCCCCTCAGGTACAGTAGTCCCTGTAGTTCACCTGCCACCATATCACCTTTGTGCTTGTCCCTCCCCTCTTGTGACCCCTCTTCTTTTCCCTTCCCCCGCTGTGTGCCTGGGATCTATGATCAGCTTGCAAGTTTCGTGTTTTTTCCTGACCCTTTGAACTGAGTCTTTTCATTAATTATATATACTATACCTGTCTGTTTCTTAGCTTTTAAAATCTTCAGTAAAAACCTAAGTCCCTTTGTAAAATGAATCTCTGCTTTTACTTTTCTATAACTGTCACATACATGAAATCTATTTCTAAGCTGTTACCTCTTAAAATAGCAACCGCCGTGGTCCCAGAATTTTATATTAAACACTAAATTCCACCCAACACTAAGTGTTTAAACTTAGACCACTTTAAAAACTATGGTAACCTAGCATATGTGTAGGGCTTTATTTCCCAAAGAAAGACATTAACATTGTTTTGACAATGCATTGCTATGCTCAAATGACGCTGTGCTTAGTCCCAGCTGCGGGTGGGTAAATCTGAGTTAGACTAATTGTTGTCACAGATATGAAACCGGATCACCCCAAGCCTCTAACAGAAGACTCAAGAGTTGCTTTACAAAAAGTAAACAAAATTAGCACCCATTGTACTATTTGAAAAAAGTGCCAGGCCTTGGTGGATAGAATATGTAAAATACTTTAAAGTCTTCAAGAAAACATCTTAAATGAGAACATACTTTAAGTACAATATCCTTTTCAGGTTAAGGATTTAACTGACCCATGTTCTTTCAATTATTTGGTGAAATAACTAGACCTTCGTCTATATGGTCATTTCCATATTGATTACACACACGCAAACACACAGAGTGTGAAGCAGTGTTGGCTCACATTATGTTCTGTGAAATAAAGCTTTATTTTAAAAAAGCAGAAACATTACCCAATTATCTTAGTCCATTAAAATTCCTGTAGCAGCTTGAAAGTTCCTGTATTGAATCAAATCAATAAACACTGTCAGAGTCTGGTTCCAGAGGAGAAATGTGGACAGCGAGGTGTGGAGGGGGCCGGGTGGACAGAGGTGAGGACGAAGGTGCCTCGGTGCTGGATGTGGTGTGCTGACACACCTCTGAAGAGGTGCTACTTGTACCTCTGAATCAGGTATTGTAAACAATGCAATTTCAATTTGAAAATAAAAATAGAAATTCCTGTTTTATAAAAACTGGTTTGTCCTCTAGTAGCTAAAAATAAAGAGGGAAAAAGTGAGGACTTAGGTTGGCGAAAAGAGCAGATGAGTCACCCTCCCCATCACTGAGCAGTCTCAGGCCCACAAGGGCAGCAGGTGGGCAGCAAGTAGAAAGTGAACAGGCCTGCAAAAAAGGGGGGTGGATTCCTCCTTTCCCCTGAAACTGCTCTGTAGTCAAGCTTATAATTCACCAACTCCCATAGTTACAAAATAGTTACCATGTTTTATGCTTGTTAGGGAGTATTATATAATACAGAATTTAATAAACAAATTCTTCCCATTAATTTCTCAGGATGTATGTGTTACTTTTTTATTATTTTTTAAAGATTTATTTATTTATGCATACAAGAGCTGGGGTACAGGTCAGAGTTGCGGGAGGTGAGAGGATTCACCAGAAACAGAGCGGGGAGCAGAACAGGCAGATCGACTGAAACACACTGCTGAGGGGAGCAGCGGGCACAGCAGGAGAGGTCTGCTGTGCCATGTGGGTCTCCTCCCTGGCTGGCAGCAGGGATTGAACTCCTGCTGCAGTGGCTGCGGTTTGCTTCATAGTGCGTTGCTTAACCCTCTGCGCCACCAGGGAGGCCCCGTATGTGTTACTTTTTTGAACTTTATTTTAAAAGTGATTTCCATTCCCTTAAAACTGAGTTATAAACTATCACTTCAGCCTTCATTCATCCTGTTTTGATAGTTTCCCTGTATTTTGAAAATGAAACTAAAGATGGCTTGATAAGCTGAGGCCTTAAGCTTGAGAAAATAGCAGCAAGGATGTGTGTCATTAGTCATGTCCTGCCTTCTGGGGCAGTGACTGCAATTATAGTTTAAGATGCTGCGTCATCGATGGTACCCACTGCTCCACACTGGGACCTACACGTCTCTCCTTGAGCCAGTTGTCATATAAACCCTTTATTCTCTTTTCTCTTGTTAACATTCAGCTGTTCTTTTCTGGATGAATGCACCCGCATTCAGTCACAGACTACTGTTCTGTGATGAGGGCCGCACTGTCTCCACACAGTGCCATGTCTTGTCTCTCTCCTCATGGTACCAGTCATTTCCCATCAGCAGACAGTTCTGACCTGATGCTTCCTGGGTGCTCGGAAGCCAGAGGCACCTAGTAAGGGGCAGGTGCTGCCTAGCGTGAGGTGAAGAGTCTACCACTTCACTAGCTTCCACAGGTGATTCCACTGTGTGTCTGAGTTTCCTCATCTGTAGAATTGGTATGATAATAAGGTCATTGTAAGATTAGACCAGTTCACATGTCTGAATGCCTGAGAACAATGTTTTACATAATCAGTGAGCAATAAGTTTAAGCTGTTTTTTGTTTTTGTTTTTGTTTTTTCTTTAGTTCCCATGGCATAGGAGAAGGAATCAATACCTATGAAAGCAGATTTTCCTTCCATTAGTGCTTTCCTTTGTGATCTATAAATCTCAGAAATGCACACAGCTGATCTTCTTGGGGTGATGGGGTTGGCCGCGGGGGAAGGTGCTATGGGGACTTCTGAGATAGAAAAGCTTAATGGAATTAGGCTTCTCCCCTATAAAGCATCCCCTGTAAATGCTAACATTTTGGCTTTAGGCCTTTTTTTTAAAACGGGCTTTCTGTACAGGGGCTTAGAGGGAAAACGGAGGGATAGGGGATTATGTCAATTCCTTTCTGTGCTTATAGAACTTAAACTCATGTGACATGGGGATTGAATATTCAGATTCAAACCAACTAATTTAAACCTCAGGTGAAGTTGTGAAATTAAAGGTGACTATCATGAACCTAATGTAAAATTGTGGTAGAAATGTGGATTTCAAAGTTTATAATGCAATTTGTCCCTAACTAAAAATGAGAAATTCTCAGTACCTACTTAATTTTATCTAGAAATAAAATTATAGTCCTTGTTCTTAGGCTCCTCTTTGAAGATCTTCAGAATTTTTCAAAACTTCAAGCTTAGCAAGTTTTGGACCTTCTGATAACTAACTAAACTGCATTTCATGCAGGGTTTCAGAAGCTCCATGTCTGCTCTCAGTGAAGAGAGAAAAGAAAAAGAATAGAAGTGTCTCTGCTTGACTGATTCTGAATGATCGCCTTTTTTGATGCTTTTGGTATGGGAACAAAATCTGCCACAATCTTTAAGGTTTTGAAAGCCATTTTTAGCACATCAGGAAACCTAGAAGCAGATTCTGGAAAAAATAGTAAATGATATTTAGATGCTTTGGAGAAACTCTTAGATCTTAAAGATGTGTTTTATACGCACCTACTTTGGTACCCCGGATGAGTCTGAAACCCTGAGTTTAAAGTGAAGTTTAACAACCATTTTTAACCGACAGGGCCTCCCTGCACCCAGCCCACACCCCTGTGAACTCCACTGGTTCCTTTGAACAGGCGCCTTCTTCGGCTTTGGCTTGGTTCAGTGAACAAGGTTACTGTTTAAAAGCACTGTCTGTGAGTTGAACGTTTCCTTACCTTTTCGCCTTTCTCCTGGTGTACGTCAAGCCTTGTGAAGCATAATCCTTAGGATGATTAAACAACCCCCTCATTGATTATCTGTGGTCTTTGCCTGGCTGAGCAACTCAAAGCAAGAAGGAGACATGCCGATATGATGCCGCTTGCTTGGGAAAGAAGGTTCTTAGAATGGAAGACACGAAACTGGACTGTAAGTTCTTTGGCTCAGAGTGTGCTTGCTAAGGAAATAACAGAACCAGGACCTCTTTAAAACCAGACTTGACCAAATGAACACTTTTTACAGGTGAAAGTGCAGGGTAGGAAAGCTTTTGTTTGGAAAAAAGTTTTGGTTTTAATGCTTTTACAAGTTGGAATTTTAGTTAAATGAAATGATCTTTGTTATGGTCTATGGGTAGTGGGTTTACTTTATGTGTGATATCTCCTATGAAAATTAAAAGCAAACCCCCAGTATTCTCCATTTTTCCATTTTCTTGCTTTTTTCCCTTTGAGAGAAAACCATGAAAACCCTGACAATTCCCAAGATCTCCTTATTAAAGAGAAGTGCTGTATCTAGGCAATAGTAAGCACCACGTGCGATTGTGCTGCTATCCAGAATTTTAGTGCGTAGTTTGTTGATGGTTTTTTCCATGTGCTTAATATTTAGTATTTGGATCAGATTGTTTTTCAATTTGGATATCCTGCTTTTTACTGGCTAAAAAGAAAGATCATATGTCCAGTTGTTGTTTGCTTTATCAGGAGATATTTGCTGCAGTTTCTTCTTATATATTTCCTCACCAAATGGCTTTAATTTTCATAGCTTGTAAACAGTGAACCTCATATGGACTTTATGGAGAAAACTACAAGGTTTGGAGTCTACATTTTAGATGGTTATTTTTATCACATTATTCATCTCTGTTTATGAAGATATTAATTTTAACTTTTAAGAATATTAAAGATGATTTAGCCACTAAATTATTTTTTCTTTTAAAATATTACATATCTTCATTTTCACACATAATAATACTTACAAATTTCTTAATACATCTGATCTAGGAAAGAAATATGTCCTTTATATACAGTGTGAGTGTCCAGTAACCATTTGAGATTATGGTGTGAATAGGTGCTTGCTTTTAGCATTTTGTGATTATAAAATATGGGGTCAGAGTGACATATACTTGGGTTTAAATGTCAGTTTGTCTTTTAGTTATGACTAGTTCTGTGTGTGCTCTATAATTGTGTCAGTATCATCATTGATCAATGAGAATCACCTTTGATTTGCAGTAATTTAATAAATACATAAAGTAGACATAAAATACCCTTCTAATCCTGGTTTCCCAGAAGAAAATTGGGATTGTAGTCATAAATATTTGTTCAGATAACTCACTTTCGAATTCATTTTATGCTTAATGAATCTGTTTTATGACTGGAGGCATATCTTTCTATACCGAAAATATATTTACATATACTACTCAAATATTAGGATAAAACGTAGTTCATGCATAATAAATACAGGATTTCATAACGAATTATTTAAATGTAACCAAATGAGATCACTTGAATGAAATGAAATTTTGGGTAAGAAAATTAGGTAAGTATTCAATAGATATATTTTAAATTGAGAAGGCTTTTTTTAAACTTAAGTGATTGGTCCCCAAAAATCCTAGGTAAGTGGTTTAAAGATACTAAATTTTTCTGACTTACTAGAGTTTAGTAGTTTTCAATTTCCATCTTTTAATACTGACCAAATTTAGCAAAAGTAGAAAATATAGATGCTTCCTGTTTCCATAAGCTGAAAATGCAGGGTACAAATTATAACTTATTTGAGGTGGAGGTGAAGGGGGAGCTTTGTTGTCTGTGCTGTACATGGCACCCCCTGCTCATGGATGTCTACACAGCGGTGGGAGCAGAACCTGTTTTTACCATCAGGCTGTTCTGGGATAACTGAAATATGATCTAAGTGACCCCCATAAACAAAAATCGCTCTCTATTGCTATTTGATTTATTCTCTCCTTAGCACTTGTCACTAACTGATGCTGTAATATCTATTGTTAGTTTTTCCACGCTAGAAAAGCTGCTCATTGAGGGCAGGGAATTCTTTGTTGTTCGCTGCTATGCTTAAAACTGGCTGGCAACCAGTGGGCAGCTGCTCAACATATCAGATGAATGACTCAATCTCTCGTCTTCACGGGGCAGCAAAAAAGGAAAGACCACTATCTTTATAAAACACAAAATAATGAAAACAAGGGTAGGACTGTCTATAAATCAAGCTAAGTTCTATAAATCTCACGGCTAATTTTGTGGTGAGCAAAGCATTCATGGCTGTTTCCACTTTGGGAAGAGGAAAAGAAAAAGTCAGCAGGAAATGTTACTATCTTCTGTTATAGATGATTAACTGTGTGCCAAGTGGAACAGAAAACCAAAAGCCTTACTTCCTTCACGGTAAATAAACTGAGTACTCTAGAAAAATAACTTCCTGATAAAGGTCACAGGCCAAATAGACCCCTCCCAGCTGAGCCCTGGGTGAGGCCCACGCTCTTCTAGGAGGGCCAGGTCTTCACGCACACCACACTGCCTTGCAAATTCAGGCTCATTTACCAGGAACTTTATGTTGGCATGTATTTTAGAAGTTAAAGATCTTGTTAGACAAGGCGCTCACAAAACAATAGCCATTTTCAAACTTACACTGAATCACTGAACTTAGTAAGAAGCCAAAATGATGTACTTTTGGATCAAAAGACCAAATTTCAGCAGTTAGCTCTAAACAGTTTGAACACAGGCAAATCCTACCTAACCTCTGAGCCTTTTCCCTCCTAACATAATCTTACTGTTAGAATCAAGATAGTCATAAAGCAAATTATACAGTGTTACTTGAATATATTCTCAGAAATGATGCAAGTTCTTTCTTTAAATGAGAATTAAAATCTTTGACTTTATATATAGTCTATATTTTTCAAAATATCATTAATTAGGAGGCAAAATCCACCAAAGCTGTAAAAAGAGTATGGTATATTTTTTAATATCATACTTGAAAAATAAATTGTTTTAGTTTTCATTCTTATTTTTATATGCTTTTATTTATTTTCAGTTAGTTTACTGAGGTAATGCTGATTTGCAATACTGTACGTTTTTGAGGTATAAATTTACACTTTTACAAATATGTTATCACTCCACTGCCCCTGTAATCTTTCACCATAGTCATATGGCCCCCTCTCCCCTTTGCTACTACTCTTCCCCTTCCTTTCTGGTAACATCTATTCTGCAGTCAGATTTCAGGAGTTTGTCATGGTTTGGTTTTGGTCAGTTTGTTTTTTTGTGTTCCATATACACGAGTGATAGCATTCAGGTTTTGTCTTTCTCCTCTGGCTTATTTCACTTAGCATAATCCCCCTTCAGTTGCGTCCATGTTGTCAAGATGGCAGTATTTCATCTTTTTTTATAGCAAGTAGTGCATATATGCCACATATTCCTTATTCACTCATCTGCTGTTGGGCACATAACTTGGCTATTGTAAAGAACTGCAGTGAACATATGAGTGCGTATATCTCCCTTCACATCGGTGTCTTTGTATTCTTCAGGTAGATACCTCGGTGAAAGATTGCTGGGTCATATGATAGAACTATTTTTAATGTTTTGAGAAGCCTCTATTCTGTTTCCCATTGAGACTCGACTACTTTACATTCCAACCAATAATGTACTTAAACCTTAAAATAAATAGAACACTCTGTGACATTGGTTTCAGTGGTGACTGTGAGGCTCTACAACAATGCAAGGCAAACAAAAGCAAAAACAAACAACAAATGGCACCATAAATTACAAATCTTCTGCACATGAAAAGAAACTCACTAAAGCAAAAAGATAACCTACCAAATGAGAAGAAATTTTACATATCATATATCCAACAAGGGGCTAATTTCCAAATTCCACAGTGAACTCACACAACTTAAGAAAAGGGAAAATAGCCCAATCAATAAATGGGCAGAAGAGCTAAATAGAATCTCCTCCAGAGAAAAAAAAAATTTTAGAGAACACTGTATACCATGGTGATTAAGATACTAGGTTATAAAGTGCAATCAGTGGGCAATAGCTCCTATTCAAGATTTAGTCATTTGTGTTAAATAAATTTCTTGAGTTTTTTGGGCCTCACCTTCCATTCTTACAGTGTAAAGAATATTTCCTAACATGCAGACTCATTGTAAAGAATAAATTGAATACCTGTTCATAAATGGCAATCACATCTGTCATATTAATTACATTTTAATACATGCATGTCCAGCATGACTGGCTATTAATTAGACAATATTACTCTGAATAGCAATCTGATAGAAATGTCCACAAAGCATCTCAGTCTGATTTTCTATAACTTTCACGTTTCTGAGCAGGATAATATTGAGAGTAGGGGATCTTTAAAGCAAGCATTGATACAATTAAAATATTCAAATACCATATTTATTCACCTAACACTCCTGAGAACACAGTATTAGGTTAGAGTTTAATTTACCCTTCCACAACAGAACTCACAGATAGCCAAGTGGAAGAGCACTGGCAGGAGCAAATCAAGTGCAGAAGTTAAAAATTCTCACTCAGGAGTTGTGTTACTATTGAATCTTCTATGCTGTCCAGCCAGAGTTGCTCAGATTTAAAGATAAAAATCTGCTAGATATGTAGTAGAAATGAAATGGAATGAAGGAAGAGGGAAAACAAAAAAGACAGGTAACAACACATATTATCACACAACTTGAAGAAGTCTTAAGTTCTAACATTTGCTGCTTAAGATCTAAGATGCAAAACATACTGAAAGCCACTAATTCTTACTCAGAGGTTTTCACTGAGTCTTTGAATGGTGAATATTCTCAGAACTGAAATTTAAGCACTGAATTGCAAACATTTGTGTGCCGTCCTGACAATGCAATTTCTTTTTCTTGTAGGAGCCTTAAAGTGACATAAGTAAATAATTTTCAGCTGGCTAATTTTAAACTTTTACCTTTTTAACTTAAGAATCATATCTCTATTTAAAGAGATAATGCTATAAAACATTTCTGGATCATAATCTGTTAGGTTATATAAATGAGTTCTTAATGTCTTATCACAGACAGAAATAAATAGCATTGCCCGAATAGCAACTCACACGTGATGAAGGACCAAGAAGGTTCAAGTTAATATTTAAGCTTTCCACTTACTTGATCTATTATTAACAATGCAAAGTTGTCATGTTTTCATGTAACACAAGTTATAAAAGGACTGAGTAAAAGATTAACGTTTTTATGTAACATTTTATTAAAACTTCTTGCTTTGAATATTTGAATTTTGTTTCTTTTGATAATTGAAATAAATGATTTTAAATAAGGAAACATTTATGTAGAGTGTATGTATTGTTCAGTGCTGTCAGTAGTAAGTAGTCAATAATCATGACTGAGGTTAAAAAAAGTGTTAGTTCAGGAATTTAAGTTGGATTCAAGTTAGGTGAAACCAAGAATTTAGCAGTTTATATAGTGAAAAGAGTGCACTTCATACAATTTATTTTTCTTGTAAGAGCCTTAAGGTGACATAAGTAAATAATTTTCAGTCGGCTAATTTTAAACTTAAATTTTTAACTTAATCACATCTCTATTTAAAGAGATAATGCTATAATACATTTCTGGATCAAAATTCAAAGAAATGAAATTCAAATAATTGGTTAAATTGAGGGGGTTGTGTACCATTTTAACAAAGGAAATGGGATTTGGGCTTTAAGGCAGGATAAATGTGCATGAACAATGGAGATGCATAGGAAGAACTAATGAAAGATAAGAGTTTACAGACTCAGCCCTTTTGTCTGTCTCTGAGAATAATAGCCCCTCCCCATTTTGTTGTATGAAAGAAAAGTACCTTCCCAGTGATTTTAGAGGAAAGGGGGTATGCAGAAAATTCTTTCTGCATCTGTTTTATTTTCATTTATCTTTAGCTCAAAATAACACTTAATGCCAAACTAGCTTCTTGGAGCCCCTTCATGGTACTCTAATGGATAAATTTTAACTGTAATATTCTTATTTTAGATTTTTTCCCTTAAAATAGCACATCTGTAAGTGGGATTGTGGACTCAACAATTTTTAATGGCAATAGAAAAATATTGCAAAATTCCTTTCCCAGAAAGAAATATGCCAATATACTGTAATTCTATATTTTTTGTGCAGTCACTTTACTGCTTCTTCCTGCTCTTTATATTTTCAGTAGAGCATTTGGAAATATATATCTGTTATACCTCTTCAGGTTACACACTAGGTGAAAAACGAGAAATTATCTGACCAAGGATCCAGAAAAGGATGGTCTAACCATTGGCAAAGTGAGTTCCCCTACTGATTTATGTTCAGTACTTCTAAGAGCTAATGCAAATTGAAGCCAGTTCTTGCCTCTAGGTAGGTATATCTTCCAACTAGCTGAATTCAGCATCTTGAATAATCACAAGTAGATCTTTGGATGAGAGAGAACTGAAGATATCTTTTTAAACTACAGTAGGGTGGGGATAATCCTCATGAACTACTCACCCCTAAATCCAAATTAGCATGTGATTGCCTGTGTGAGTACTAGGTCAAAATGATGCATTCTGATGGGTGGGCAGTGACTCAGCTTTTGAAGTTGGAGAGACATAGATACGTGTTGTTGGAGCTTAAGGCAGTCTGGGAAGATCTTGGAGCTCTCTGTGTGCCTGGGTAGACCTAGAGGGGACCAAGAGGCTGATAAATCCTGGAGATAAAGCACTGAAAAGCAACAATGCTCATGTTTTCTGTAATTTCAAAACAAAAAACTTAAAAACACAAATACACAGATAAACAAAAACAAGCAGCAATGAGTAAGAGAGACTAGTTAGTTTCTCTCAGTGAACACTCAATAAAATTAAGTAGTCTGTCTTGTTTGGTGTAAGTGCCAGTAGCAAACATTTTGAGCTGAGTACTCTGAAGCTATATTTTTACTCACTTGCTTATTTTTTTAAAAGTTAATGTTATTTTACCAAATCCCATCAAAATTTTAGAGTTAGTAGCTCCATATCGACAGAAAGAATGAGAAAATGAGATTAAGTCACATAAATTTATACTACAAGAAAGAGAAGGTTGGTATCCTAAAGACTAAAATAATCATAAAATCTTCTGTTTGTGGCTAGTGGAAGAATATCTTTATTCCAACAACACTTAATTCTAGTAGCAAGAAGAACCCCCCACCAATTATGGAAAATAGATGACCTAATCACTTCCAGGATCCTTGAACATTTACTAGATTTTTCAGAAGATAATTATGACATATGCAAATAGAGGAATTTTAGGGCAGTCATCATTAGCTAATTACCATTGGGTAAATCTGAAGCAGTGCTTTTGAAAAATCTGAAGCAGCTTTGATTTATTATAAATTAATAACATAGGATGCTCATTAATTATTAAACTCTGTTGTAATATGCTGAATATTTTACAGCCAATAGCTGTCATCAGAATGATTTGAAATTATACCCATGAGAAAATAGAAAGGTTTTTACCTCCATGCATTTACAATTGCATGTTAGTTTTGCAGTAACCTTCAAAAAACAGGACATTGATTTATGCTATTTAGACTCTCCTGGCCCCAGAAAATTTAATCACACTGCCAAAAAATGCTATATATTTTTCAAAAAAAGCCCCTTTTTTAAAAAATAAGACTTTAATACATCTAAGATACTGAATTTATATTGCAATATTAAATTCCTAATATTTTATTGAGATAGGTAATAGCAGTCCATGATGGGAACCATATTTCATTAAAAAAAAATCTATACTTAATGATGTCATAGTGTGAGATTATTATTTAAAGCAATGAAGAAATTTCCTTTGAAATTTTGTATTCTAAGTTGTTTATTACATTTTTCTACCTTAAGTTATGTCCATAATTGTGCTGGTGCAAAAGGACAAAAGGCTTACCAGAAAACACATGAAATTTTAAATAGTGGCATTTATTCACTTTCTTTGTTATATTTGTGTTCTTTGCTTTCAGAGCCCTAATCCAGTTTACGATGTAACTTTCAGTGTGAACATCTGGCCAGTGCTGAGTCCCTGTGTCACTTCCCTGTAAGCAGGCTGTCCCAACTTCCCCTCCCCCCCTCCTCCCCCCTTGCCTCCTTTCCCCCCAACTTGGTGGTTGCCCCATCGCCCAGCACATTGGATGTGGGTGCTCAGTGAGCAGTGGACACATGGAATGGTGGGTTAAAGGCCCGTCCGCTCATTCTCACATTTCATGAAACTTTTTTAGAAATTACTCATTGTCATTTTAGCGCCTAATCAAAAAAGATCACTTTATTGTTTTTCACTCTGCATCTTGCATCTGTGAGGCATTACTACAAAACCATGTTTTAGAAGTAAATGCTTTTTAGAATGAACTGTCCTTTAACAATTGCAGCCTTTA
The DNA here is from genome assembly GCA_019455555.1 of Galemys pyrenaicus. Taxonomy (NCBI): domain Eukaryota; kingdom Metazoa; phylum Chordata; class Mammalia; order Eulipotyphla; family Talpidae; genus Galemys; species Galemys pyrenaicus. The sequence goes on from JAGFMF010011861.1 coordinate 4,848,694, forward strand.
AAAGGTTTGATGACTGTCATAGAGGGACTTATTTCTTCAGTTATCTTAGAGCAACTTTTCATTGCTTAGATTTCCTTCTTATGTTTTATTATTGTGTCTTAGTTCAGTGATATGTGAAAATTAATGTTTAAAAAAGTTTACATGACAGGACTTTCAGGATATATCATAGTATAAAACTTTACTCATTTTCCTCAAAGTGCTGAGGAAGTATTTCAGTATTTTTTCCAGTAATGATGTTTATTCAAACAATGTTTATAGCTTTAAATTTTGCCTTAAATATTACACTTTAAAGATGTATTAAAAATAAAAATTATAGGTAAAATTACATTAAACATCAGCTCTTTCCTATTTCTACTGCATTATGAAAAAGAGACTGAAAAAGAAGCAAAAATCATCTGCTTTAGTTTTCCTTTTATGCTGGGGGGGATGAGTATGGCTTTGTTTTAGCTTAAAATACACTGATTATGGTATAAAAAACTTCAGTCTTTTTAGTCTTGTTATTCAGTGTAAAATGAATATTTGAACATTAAAATCTGATTGAGCATACAAGTTATACAATACAAACCAACTTTCTAGGTTGTTCTAATAAGCTAAAGTCAGGGACTAGTCTAAAAGCAGTATTTACAGGAGAGAGTACGGTTCGCTGTTTAGTTCTCTATTAGTTTAATACAGACTAGATTGTAGACCATACAAATTAATCTGCTATATATCCCCCTTAATATAACTTCTTAAAATCAAGCTTGTGTTTAGCTGCTAAGTAACAGTAAATCAAGATCCTTGGCAATTATCTGGATACCTTCAATGTGGTCAGTTAACAATGGAATCATGATTTGACTGAGAGTTGACTTTGGGGTAAATTGATCTGAACTTATGAAAACTGAGAAACCTAACAAAGTTGTATACTTGCACAGCTAGTGAGGCTATTTTACCTCTAGGGAGTACAAGTGTGCCAGCCAAACTTCTTTCCTTTTTTTTTTTTTAAGATTTATTTATGCATGCAAAAGCTGGGGCACAGGCCAGAGGTGTGGGTTCGGGTGGTGGAGGGGTGTGGGGGCAGGATTCACCAGAGACAGAGTGGAGAGCAGAACAGGCAGATCTACTGAAATACATTGCTGAGGGGAGCAGCGGGCAAGGCTGCGCCGTTTGGGTCACCTTCTAGCAGGGGATTGAATTCCTGCTGCAGTGGCTGTAGATAGCTTCATAGTGCTGCGACCTAACCCCTTGCCCCACCAGGGAGACAGAAAACCTCACACTTCTGTACCTCTGTAAATTATTAAGTGATGCATGAAGATACGATTCATATTGACATTTACAGTGACAAACAAATTTTGAATGAATATCAGCCTGTGTTGAGTTTGTATAATTAAACTTGTAACAGGGGCCTCCCTGGTGGCGCAGTGGGTTAAGCAACGCACTATGAAGCAAAACGCAGCCGCTGCAGCACGAGTTCGATCCCTGCTGCCGGCCAGAGAGGGGACCCACATGGCGCAGCAGACCTCTGCTGCTGTGCCCGCTGCTCCCCTCAGCAGTGTACTTCTGTTGATCTGCCTGTTCTGCTCCCCGCTCTCTGTGGTGAATCCTCTCACCCCCCCACACCTCTGGCCTGTACCCCAGTGCTTGTATGCATAAATAAATAAATCTTTAAAAAAAAAATAAACTTATAACAAATGACTGTCAAAGGTGTCAAAGGATAAATGAGTCCAAAAAATGATTCAAACTGCATTATTTCTGGATATGCATTCGTATATATATGCATTCATATATTTATATATAAAGAGTATAACGTAACAAAATAAAGTGTTCTCAACTTTGTTGTACATGGGTTCTTCCATGGTGCCTGTTAAAAGTGAAGATTCTTAGGTTCCACAACTACAGATTCTGATTTCTAAAGGTCTGAGGAGGGTATAAAAGTTTGTTTTTAACAAATTCCCAGATATTTCTGAGACTTATACATAGTATTGTTCTTAAGAAACGTTAAGCTGCCTTCAATATTTTTGATTGCATGAATCTTAGATGAAACTTGAAAAACCACGTACCCCATTATATATTATTTATGGATTTAGAAATTGAAATCCAAAATTATCTTACAATCATTTCAAATGACATAATTTTAGAAAATTACATAATGTATGTATGCTTTAAACCCATACAGAGATTTTTATCAAAATAGATACAAATTTAACTCATTTATTTTATAAAAAATCCTAACGTATTTAACAATCAACAAAATCATACCTGTGATTTTCTGACAAAGTCTGGGTTCATTTTTAATGCAAATAAGCGTATTAGTGCATTTTACTCTGACAGTGCATATAAATATAGACAAAACCTTTTTACTTGTGTAGAGTTAGAAAAACTTTTCTTCTACCTATTTAGGTACATTAACTGGATCTTACAAAATAAACTTTCAAAAAACATATTCAGGAGAAAAAGAGGTGTTTCTTTCTAATGTTAATATTTTGACATGCATGGATGCTTCTCAGAAAACCGAAAGCCCAAAAAGGTGTTTAAACCCATAGACTACATATTATATTAACAAAAAGTAATAAAATGTGGAGAACTGACTACAAAAAGAAAAGGCTGGGGAACTGGTTTCTTGGGATGGGAAATTGTTATTTAGTAAGGTTTGTTGCTGACTCAGGTCATCTCTGCTGGGGAGTCATGCTGTTCTTCCTAGTATGAGAAAGGAGAAGGTAACATAGAAATCCATTGTGTGCACAAAGGGATATTTATGTCCTGCTTTCAGACAAGAGGATGACATAGCTCTTTCTGCTATTTTTCTCAACCTTCGGCTCAAAAGGATTAGTATGTGAAAGTGACATATTTTGGGTGTCATGTCCTGATGCCCTTCACTTACATAATGCAAGCTAGCTTTGCTACTCTTCAAGACAGACACTTTCTTTTTGTTCCTTTGGTGGCTATTCAGTGGGTTTTCACACCCTGAACTTTATTTCCCGTAACTTCTTCTGGAAATTGGACATTTTCTTTGTTTTTTTTTTTTTTTAAATATTTATTTATTTATGCATACAAGCACTGGGGTACAGGCCAGAGGTGTGGGGGGGGTGAGAGGATTCACCACAGAGAGCGGGGAGCAGAACAGGCA